>OVBW01002863.1:0-11152 GCA_900406355.1 Erysimum pusillum
TACTCGTGAGCACCATATCCATATTCGAAACCATGAGCTAGTGGGTAGACAAAAGAATGTAAAAACAACTCCTCTTAGATTAAACATTTAGCAACAATAACAGATTCAGCAGAAGCATAGTGAAAAAGCTTTCCATTCTAGATTCCTTAAAACTTGTCCACTGTTTCCTTCTATGTATTCCATAGCTAATACTAAAAAACAAACATTGTGTGGAGAACCAAGCATTGTCGCCTAATCAAGAAAGCAAAACTCGTCGAGAAGAAGGCTATAAATACCTTCAATTCCGGAGTGAAAGATGCCAAGACCGAACCAATAGAGATAATTGTTGACAGGTGTTAGATCATAGACGTTGAGATAGACAGGCGTGAGACCGCCTTCACCAGTAATCTCTTCTTCTTTGTCCTCACCTGAGCATAAGCTTGAGCTCAAACCAAGCACCCGCATTTTACACGAACCACTGTCTCTCCCAATTCAAATTAACATGTTCCTTCTAAAACACTGCAAAACAAGCAAGATTGAGACAGTAAGGATCCGAAAGAGAACTTCTTTTTGGTAGATAGTGAGAAGAGATGAAAGCATCCGATTCAGAACAAAATTAGCGGAATCTTTCAAATGAATCTGGAAAATTGCTAAATCAACAAAACCCATTAATAAAAGACCGGAATTTAGAGAAAAGGAAGTAAAGGTATGAACAAATCGGAAGCCCAATCATACGGAGATTATCCCCTAAAAAAAAAAAAGAACCCTAACGCATAGGATCCAGACGAACAAAGTCGAAATCGAGAGAGCTCTTATTACACGGAAATCAAATCCTTGGAGAGAAGATAAGAGAGAACTTACATGAGAATGGGAATTGTGGAGAGAGAGAGAGAGAGAGAGAGAGAGAGAGAGATCGGAAAACAAAAAAACGTTATTTTTTTTTCTCCGGCTGAAACGAAAGGGAAAGAGAAAAACAAAAACTGAGGAAAATGCGTTTTTTAATATCGACAGTGTAAATTATTATTAGTAACCGAAAAAGTTACTTTTAAGTGAAAGTACTTTGATTTCTTAACGACTTGCAATAACTCCATGGTTGACTTAAAGACACAAGTATTTCAAGTTATGATGATCTAGGAGCTCCAAGGATTACAAACGTCAAACTCTCACTAAAACATGTTTCCATGATAACTATTACTGTCTCTTGTTCTTACTCATTGTTTTTGAAGATTCTCCAACATAATTTTGTGGAATCCACATTTGCACAAGCTTGGAATCCACAATCCAGTGTGTGTTCTGGGATTGGGCTTTTCAACATCAGAAGCATTTTGCAAGGATAACACACAAACCTCTCTAGCTATCGAAACAGAGCATTAGAATTTTAGAATAAAGTGTATCGAATGTGTTTTATTAACAACAAAGCCATAAATAATGGACCACAACAAGACTAGTTCAACTAAAAAACACACACATTCAACTATCCTTTTCTTCTGATCCCATAATTATCTTAAACCAGAAACTTAAGAAACAAGTTATTCATACATCTTTAAGAATTTCCATTAGCGACCCTCAATAAGCATCGTCATTTCTGGAACTGTTCCAGATTCGCTGTCACCTTTTCCTGTGGAGGAAGACCCAATCTCCACTGGCGATTTTGGCTGAGGTATTGCCTCTAACTCCCTTCCGAGCATCAGACCCACCGACGACATCGTTGGTCTGTCCTCCGGTAGTTCTTGAACACATAGCAGGCCGATCTGTATGAATTGCAAAACTTGCTGGGATGGAAATACTGAGGATGATGAGTCTTTGATTGCCGGATCAACGATCTCTAGCCCTTTCCCATCGATCCAGTGATTCCATATTTGCCATATCATCAAAAGCTATAGTATATATGTAAATTTTTGTCAATCAATCTCGAGAAAGAAGACATATAAAGTTCACAGCTTACGTAGCTGAGAAGAGTGCTTCCGTCGTTCAGATGAAGGAAATTGAAATATATCAAGATAGAATCGTAATGTGTTGTATATTCAATAGAGGTTACAAGGTATTTATACACACTAACTTGCCTAAGAAGAAGATTACATCATATCTAGGTAAATATAGGAAATAGAAGATTAACATATATCCTAGGCCCAATACCCCCCGTCACGTTGGTGCGACGGAATCCGTAACACCTAACGTGGACAAAAGCTTTGTGAACTGTGGTGAAGGTAGAGCTTTGGTTAAAAGATCGGCAACTTGATCATGTGTAGAAATGTGCTCAGTAGTAATGATCTTGTCTTGAACAGCGTCACGGACTTGATGACAATCACGTTCGATGTGTTTTGTGCGTTCGTGGAAAACCGGATTAGCCGCAATGTGAATGGCAGCTTGACTATCGCAGTAAAGAGGAATGGGATCAGAATGAGGAACGCCTAAGTCTTCCATTAGACCCTTTAACCACTTCAGTTCCTTAAGAGTATACGCCATGGCCCTGTACTCGGCTTCAGCGGACGAACTTGACACAGTGTTCTGTTTCTTAGTCTTCCAGGAAATGGGAGAGTCTCCCAAGAAAACAACATAGGCTGACAGTGATCGCCGAGTGCGTGGGCAGGCAGAAAGATCGGAGTCACAGTATGCGGTGAGAGTAAGCGGACTGTCCGATCGTAGAAGAATCCCTTGAGAGGGAGAACCTTTCAAATATCGAAGAAGACGAAGTGCAGCTTCCCAATGAGCCACAAGAGGAGCCGTCATGAATTGAGATAGAATGTGAACCGGGTAGCTCAAATCGGGACGTGTGATTGTCAAGTAAATGAAGCGGCCAACCAGTCGACGATATCGTTCTGGATCATTGAACGCCGGACCAGTCACGGAACCAAGCTGATGATTGAGTTCCATTGGAGTGGAAGCGGGTTTGGTTCCCAACATTCCAGCCTCGTGAATAATGTCAAGCGTATACTTACGTTGTGACAAAAAGAAACCCTCTTTCCCACGTGATACTTCAATGCCAAGAAAATACTTCAACTTACCGAGGTCCTTCATGTGAAAGCACCTGCTCAGTTGGGTTTTAAAATGTTCAATTGCTTCAAGGTTATTGCCTGCAATGACAAAATCATCGACATAGACCAACATGTGAATCACCGTCGTGCCACGGAGCAAGGTAAACAAGGAGTAGTCTTGGTAGCTTTGCTTAAATCCAAATTCACGGAGAGCGGTGGAGAGCTTGGAGAACCAACACCGCGGGGCTTGTTTAAGACCATACAATGATTTACGAAGACGGCATACCTTAGAAGGATCCGAAGATTGAAACCCCGGTGGGAGTTTCATGTATACTTCTTCCTCGAGATCACCATGGAGAAATGCATTATGAACATCCATTTGGTGAACTTCCCATTCCTTTGCAGCGGCAACACCGAGAAGAGACCGAACAGTGGTCATCTTTGCGACTGGCGCAAAAGTCTCTTTAAAATCAACTCCTTCTTTTTGGTGATTACCCATGGCAACAAGACGTGCTTTGTGGCGCTCTAGAGAACCATCAGCACGAAATTTGAGTTTGTAAATCCATTTGCTATTAATAGCTTTCTTCCCCGGTGGTAAATCAGTGATGTCCCAAGTATGATTTGCCTCCAATGCGTCAATTTCTTTACGCATTGCGTCACACCATTCTTTAATTTTTGCTGCGTCCTTGAAATGTTTGGGTTCATTACTGTCCAAGATCGCTGCCATGAAGGCAATATGATTTGCGGAGAAACCCGCGTTAGACAAAAAATCAGTAATTGGGTAAAGAACCGTACCCGAGACCGTAGAAGAAGACTCTGATTTGTTGAGAGAAGGTGCGAGAGCGTGAGAGGAAGAGTGTACATTAGGGACAATATAATCTTTAAGAAGAACCGAAGGGAACTTTTGGCGATGACCCTTGCCCAAAAGTTCTGGTAGACCAGGTGTAGGTGGAGACTCATCTCCAAGAGATGGTGAAGGAAGTATCGGAGAAGACGGAGACGGTGGTGTCTCGACCGTGGGTGCAGTCAACTGTCCCGATGTGGAAGCACCCTCCGGAGGCGTAGAAACACTTTCCAGTGGAGCAGGCGGTGTAGAAGATACTTCTGCCAACGGCAAAGGAAGCGAAACAACAGGCGGAGATGGTGGCAGAGAAACCGGCTCCCAGTCATCATCAAAATTCTCCGACTGGGTCTGTCGTATCACCGGAGACGACTCGGTGGAGAAAGAAGGAAATATGTCCTCTTGAAATCGTACGTCACGGCTAACAAAAAACTTTTGTGTGTCAAGATCGAATAAACGCCATCCCTTCTTGCCATAAGGGTAGCCAACAAACACACATTTGCGGCTACGAGGACCGAACTTGTCTTTATCGCGAGAGCGGTAGTGAGCATAGCACAAACACCCAAATGTTCTGAGCATGTCGTATGATGGACGCTTCCCAAACAAAACTTCATACGGAGTCTTGTTCTTCAACACATAAGAGGGTGTTCGATTGATTAAATGGGTTGCTGCAAGAATGCTTTCTCCCCAAAATTTCACCGGTAAGTTGCTTTGGAAGAGACAAGCACGAGCAACATTGAGAATGTGGCGGTGTTTCCTTTCAACACGACCATTTTGTTGCGGAGTGTCAACACAAGAAGTCTGATGTAGAATGCCTTGTTCTTGGAAATAAGAAGAGAGACACATAAACTCGGTGCCATTGTCCGTACGAAAGGATTTCACCGGTTTGCCAAATTGTCTTAGAGACATGGCGCAGAAGTTTTGTATGAGTTGGGATACTTCGGATTTTGCAGACATGAGGTATGTCCATACAGCCCGAGAATGATCATCAACAATAGTAAGAAAGTAAGAAGCACCACTTGTAGAAGGAGTGCGATATGGACCCCAGACGTCGCAATGAACTAATTCAAAACAATCCGAAGCTTTATTATAACTATCAGTAAAAACATCTCTTGTTTGTTTAGAACGAAAACAAATGTCACAACTTTTGAGTTTGCCAAGCTCAGGAGAAGATGTAACACATTCTGATAAAGAAACTAAAACACCAGCGGAAGGATGACCAAGACGACGATGCCATAGTTCACCAGAAGAAAGACTAGACGTCGTTGCCTTATTTGCACGTGCTGCCAACACTCCCGTAAAATAGTACACTCCCTCACGCTCTTCACCTGCTCCAATCAAAGTCCTCGTAAAACGGTCCTGTAAGAAACACAGTGTGTCAGTAAAAATCCCAATTGAGCCCGTTTGCTTGAGAAGTTTAGAAACGGATATCAAGGTGCAATTGAAATCGGGAACAAACAGCACGTTAGTAAGCAAGTATGAGGAGCTCAATAGTAAAGAGCCACACTTGGTTGCTCGAGATGGTTTCCCATCGGGTTTGGTAACTGGTGAGGGAACGATGTCAAAAACATCAACCAAGATAGACAGATCACCAGTCATGTGATGAGAAGCTCCAGTATCTAAAACAACGTCAGTTAAATGGGTTTTACCAGACAATTTTTCGGAGGAGGTGTGAGAGCGTTGTGATTCCAGGAGGTTGATTAGCTGTGTGATTTGATTGTTTCCATTGTCAGATGGAGACTCCACACGAGCAGTGTTGGCGCGACCACGTCCGCGACCATATCCTCTTGTCGAACGACCACCACGCTGAACCGGACGATTGTTTTGATTGGTGCCGCTTTTCTGTTCAAGATACCAATCAGGAAACCCATGAAGTAGAAAACACTCAGAGATGTCATGCCCTTGTCGACGGCAATGAGTGCAAGAGAGAGTAGAACGATCACGAAATCGCGGACCGGAGACAGCAGCTGCCTGTGCCGGAGGCACTGTTTGAGCAGAGAATCCGATTGCCTCTGTTTTGACTGTGTCTTGTGACTTCGCGACATTCAAATTTTGTTCCTCGCGTATCACTCGAGAGTAGGCCTGGGCAAGAGAAGGCTTGGGGTCTTCACCGGTAATAGTAGAACGAATATTGCTGAACCGTGGGAGATCAAGGCCGAAGAGAAATTGATGGAGTTGATCGTCTTCACGTTCCTTAGCGATCACGGCAGCAGCGGCACAGGTGCAAGCTGGACCTGTCTTGTAGTGTTGAAGTTCTTCCCAAAGTTTTGACAATCGGCCGTAGTATTCCAAGACAGATTGACCATTTTGTTTGCATCCTGCAATCTCATCCTTGATAACTTGCTTACGGACGCCATTGCTAACAGAGAAACGAGATTTGAGAGTTGCCCACAGCGTTGATGCGTCCGCAATAAAGGAAACAGTGGACCGAAGTTTGGGATCAATAGAAGTTCGGATCCACCCCACAATCATAGAATTAGCGGCTTTCCACATACCAAGATCTGGTTCTGCAGTTGGTGTAGGTACAGAACCATCTAGAAAGCCAAGTTTATGCTTTGCTTGCAACGAGTTTTGCATCTCTGTTGCCCATTCAGAATAGTTATCCTCTTTGAGAGTCACAGAAGAAATCAAAGCTCCAGGATTGTCAGAGGGATGCATACGGTAAGGATTGTATGGCGTTGAAGCCACCAACTGCGAGGAGGAAGTGTCAGACATGTTGGCGTGTAGAAGAAGAAGAGAACGTGTGTAGAAAGAAAGAAGAAAGAAGCGGCGGCGGTCGCTAGGGCAACGGCGGCGGCGAGAAAAGAGAGAAAAAAAAATAGGTCAAGGCTCTGATACCATGAAATATATCAAGATAGAATCGTAATGTGTTGTATATTCAATAGAGGTTACAAGGTATTTATACACACTAACTTGCCTAAGAAGAAGATTACATCATATCTAGGTAAATATAGGAAATAGAAGATTAACATATATCCTAGGCCCAATAGAAATCTATATTCCTTTTGCCAGTGATAATCTCAAGAAGCAAGACCCCGAAGCTGAAAACATCCGTCTTTACTGAGAATACCCCGTCGTTCCTATACTCTGGTGCTATGTAACCACTGCGCTTGACAAAAGATTAAACGGTTAACTATCTCATCTTTGTAATAATTTCAAATAGAACGTGGATAGTGATGTCTATCATTACTCACAATGTCCCAGCCACAGTCGTGACGTGAGCTTCGGTCGAATTAAGAAGAGGGCCTCAGAGATACGAATCAAGGCTGGAGTTTTCAAGGAACTCGTAGACCAATATCTTCTCGTCTGCGTTAGAGCAAAATCCAATAAGCCTGACGAGATTTACGTGTTGAACCACCGCGATCAGTTTCGCTTCACTTATGAATCCCTCAACGGCTCTTGGTGACATTTTGGACAGTCGTTTCACTGCGATCTCTTGTCCGTCACTTAACCGTCCCTGTCCCGGCCACGCAATTTATAAGTAAAACGTAAGAGTATATAATTAATTAATCAGGGTGCTTTATATATAATTAGTTAGGTTACCTTGTAAACGATACCGAAACCACCTTTTCCAAGCTCGTTGGATTCAGAAAAGTAATCTGTGGCAGTAGCTATAACGCCAAACTCCATAGACTTAGATCCCCAATCCTCGGTTTTGTTAAGATCTTGGATTCTCTCTTGTGACACTGTAATTCCATTCAGACAGAAACTTATATATATAACCCAAGGCTTAAAATCAAGATATTAATTATTGTTTGGAAAGATAAAGAAGAAAAAAATGTACATATAGTATACCATTAGTAGCTGCAATTGCTTTTGCTCGCTTCTTTCTTCTCATCCAGAAACAAAACATGGTTAAACTTAGAAGAAGCAACGCACAGCCTCCGACAGCTGATCCAATAATGGTTTTTTTGTTCATTTTTCTCTTTTCCCCTGAACAAACAATTCGTATCAAAATATATCCCAAGCTAGATAATAAAAGAATATATTATTAACACTAAAAATATACAGATTTTGGATCCAAACTAACCGAGATGATCAGCAGGCACCAGCAGCTTGACATAAAGATCATGACCCCCGATGCTGTAATTCCGAAGATCAACCAAGTCACCTGTCCACATAACGCAAGCCGATCCACCATTTTGCATGTCTGCAATCGCAAACGCCGTGCAACTGCAATTCCTAAGACACGTATTGTTACAATTCTGAAACCCAATTGTAGAGTCAACGATAGCGTTCTCAAAATCTGGCAGTTTCATATTCTTCAGCTGCTTAAAGTACTCCACTTTGTTGTCACAACTCAGCTGTGACTTCCTTACACACGTCCGGGCATGTGTGTCACCCCTCTTCTCAAAGTCGTAGATACATGTACAGACATCCTTTGTGTTGTTGGACAAGTCACGGGAGGTGTGGCAGTAACTGTTTGAGCCACACCTATCGTACAAATCACAGAGGTCCTTTGGGAAATACCATACTGAATTCCATTGTCCTGACCACACAAACAGCTCCAGTTTACCACCGGGCGTCAGTTTCAATAGCGAGATGGAGCTGACATTTGCTGTACTGATCTCTGTTATACCGACTAGCTTCCTATAGCTATGGTTAGTACGGTGTTCCAGCTTATCATTTTCGAATAAAAGACCCTGCCAAGGCTTCTTATTATCAATTTTGTACACGAAATGTCCAATTGAGGGGTCGTTTGAGCTCTTCCACGATTTCAGGCTTTTGCTCTGGTTCCTTCTTCGATCCCAGCCTAACTTCATTCCCGGGAGTAAAGTATCCGTCGGGAAATCAAAACTCTCCCACAGATATGAAGAAGAGTTGGGGTATCTTAGAACGAAACTACCGTTATCCAGAAGCTCTCCCACCACAGCTGGTTGTACTACATTGATCCGCTTTTTGAGGTGCTCTATCCACACCTTATTTTCTGATTGATCCAATAGAACCAAGCTGGTATTTGAGATTTTGAGGGTTGCCGTGGAATTGTGCAGAGGATCGTCTCTGTTGCCAACCCATACCAACGATCTCTTCCTTGGGAGCATTCTATACCGAATTCCGAGATACCATCGTTGTTTACCTTCGGAACTTGTTGCATTAAAGATGCCAAGTTTAAACAATCCATTGGGGGACACAATACTCCTCTTCTCTTCTCCAAACTTCACTGGTTCACTAGTTGTCAAAGAAAACCCATAAATTGGCGTGGTCACAACAAACAAAAACAGTATCAACACTAGAAAGTTACAGTGAGTCGTCATCACAAATCTTTTTTTCTTTTTCTTTCTTTCTTTTCTTATATCTCTTTCTTACTAAAAATTCATCGATCATATTAGTAGTAGCATTTCCTAACACACATAGACATCACACTGGATTGGATTTGGGCTTTTGTTTCTTTTTTGGACTCTAATTTATGAGCAAAGTAAATTCTAAACCTAAAATATAAATGGTGAATAGCCACGTCACATGCGGTAGCTAATTAGATGTTTTATTATTCAGATTTAAAAGTTCACAATATAAATCATACATAAATACAACACTAATAAAGTAAAAACTAGTATCATTTTTGCAAAATCTTTCTAAAATAAGAAAAAGAACATTGCGAAATGTTCTATCTTAGGGAAAAAAAAATTGCAAACTAATTAATTTTTCTTATAACTGAAAAAATAGCAAAGAAATGAGAGCAATATGTGGTCATGGTATCTTTATTCTTTTCTCTCCTTAAGTATTTTATTACGGGAACTACTATTTTTGTTTATTTCTTAAAATATAAATAAAAACTCTTTATAAATAATACTAGGAATAGGATGATTACATACATAAAGTAATATTTCTTCAAAACAAAAAAGAAAAGAAAAATATATTAAAAAGACGATAAAAATGATCGAAAGTGCAGGACTTGTTAACTTCATCACTTTTGTGATGATCATCATCATATTGACTTCAACAGGTACTAAACATTATACTATATGAATGATGAATCTCTTTTTCTTTTTTTTTTTTTTTTTTTTTTTTTTTTCTTTTNATGCATATGAGCTTTGATTAAACAATGGATTTGCTATTTTATTCTAAATTTATTAAAATCCATAAATGCATTTTTAAAAAAATAGATTTGCTATTTTATTCTAAATTTATTAAAATCCATAAATGCATTAAAAAAAAAAATCAATCTTTTTTTTTTTATCAGTGAATACATGTGTTCCATATCGGAGCAAGACCCAAGACTCTAATACCTGTAAACAAAATAACGACATATTATGTCAAAAAACTTGCAATATTGAAGACATGAATTATGAAATTCCCAAAGAACCAACGTGGGTTGGGCTAGTGGTCTTTGAGGGAAAAAACTCCCAATACGAGATCCGCAGTTCGATTCCACTTGGCCACCGGGGCTAGCGTNAAAAAAAAGACACGATTTATGGAAAATGTATCACACTCAGGACAGGCGCAAGGGTGTGTGCGTGCACCATTTGTGAAGGCGGATTTTCTCTATTACCGCCTGATGGATCACTAAAGGAAAATTAAGCAATTTCCTCTAAGATCACGATAGGGTATTACTCTTTTTCAAACCTTTAGAGTTTAATGCTTCTTGAAATTATAGTTCAATTTACTAACTAATACTCCCTCTGTTTCATATTAAGTGTCGTTTTGATAAAATGTATCTGGTTAGTATTTGGATGTATTTGATTCAAAACATGTCCAGATACATCCAAATACTAACCAGATACATTTTATCAAAACGACACTTAATATGAAACGGAGGGAGTAATATTTAATTATTGAATAAGTGATGGAAAATTCACTGTGTTGATTACTAATTACTGTTTGTCGGGTTCTATGGCCAACATTTTTTCACATACTATTATTTATCATGTACTCCATATGTTTTATGACTTCATATAATGAATTATTTATATTTATTTCTTTTTTTAATCTCAATTATAATTGACTAAATTGATCATCTGTGTTGACGTACGAGAATAATGTTTTTTAATTTTTCATTTGTTATTACATTAACTAGGTTATTAGTCCCTAAATATCGCGGGAAACTTATTTTTAATAAAATATTATATTACAAAAATTTATTTGACTATACTTATGAAATCATTGTGATACTGAATTCAAATATTTGAAATATAATATAAATTTTACCAAATTTTATGTTATATTGTAAATAATTTTCAAAGATTGTTAAAATATTTTATAAATGAAAATGTAAAAAATGATTAAAAATATTATCTTTTGAATCATTTTTTTATGAAGGTAAAAACATTTGTAAGTGAAAAATCTCAAAAGTTATATATGAAAGCCAGAACTTGCTAAAAATAGACCAAAATTTGATCTCAAATGCAAATATAGACCC
>OVBW01002866.1:0-11149 GCA_900406355.1 Erysimum pusillum
TTTGAATGCTCTAAAAAACATCAAAATGTCTGCATTTGTTCCAAAACAGCTCCAAACACTTAAGTACATATAAATACCTGAAAACACTAGAAAAACATTTAAAACATAGAAAGATAAAGATATCTATCATGGCTAAAATTACCAAAAAACCATGATATATCAGATGGCTAAAATTTTAGGAGAAATATAATTTAAATTAATTACGAATCTTACTACTATACTAATTTGACAAACGGAAAAATGGGAACAAGTACTAACAAGAATCGGTAGATTGAAAGGAACCATGTCATACCCACGTCAAGAACTTGAAACGCAAATGAAAGTATTTTTTTTATCATTTCAACCTTGATCTATGTTACTTGCTGAATTTTGTTCATTATAGTGCTATATATGTAATTTCGAAGCCAATGATAATTATTGGACTAATTCATCCATATTCAAAATACTAAATAAATGATGATATCAGTACATTTGGAAGAGTTCAAGGCCATCTTTATAGGAAGAACACATGAAATAGATCTTAAGAAAAACAAAATTAATAAAATAATATAAAATATTTAGTTTATAGAAGATCATGGACTATTTTGATTTTCCGCAATATCAAAATAAGGTGTTTTAAACCCACTGTTGCATTTTTCCCTATTATTATAACACTAAGAACGGACCCAAAGATGGTCCTTTAAAGATGGCCCAAAAGATCCTCCTATTATTATACTTCTAAAGTTTCGCGCACATGGTCCTTAACACCAACAAAAGCTTTTGCAAAACTATTATACACTTGTTAAGCGTTGTTGGAGTCAAATACGAACATTTCACATGATCTTATAAACACAGAAATAAACATTTGCAATACAAAAAAGATAGTAATTCATAGGATGAGATAACTATATATTCTCCTCACCGAGATACCTCTAATAATTTTATAGTTTTCACATACTATCCACAAGTGTCTTTTTTTTGTCATCAACTATCTACAAGTGTCTAAAACATTTTAAATGGCAAAACTTTTAATTCATTTGAATGATACAATGTACACATCAATATTTCACTTTTATTTTACCAATTTAACAAATTAACTTAACAGTATTATATCATCATCAGCAAAAAGATTTTAAATCAAATTCAAGTTGTATTCTACGTTAAATGTTTTCAGCTTAGTTTTTTTTTCTTTAGTTACAAGTCAAACAAACAATTAAAATAGTAAGTCTAATGATTGAAAAATGTGATCATGCCCTCGATGTATCCTATTTTGGTCAACTCTTCCTCTTCGGTGTACTAAACTTTTTTTCTTTTCTCTTAATACAATTATTTATGAACAAAGGATATACTATTTTTTTCTCGAAATGGAGAGCAACATTTATTATTGCTACAGTAAGGGGTAAGACGTGAAAGTGGGGAAGTGGGGCCAGCCACACAGTGATGCAGAGAGAAAGCAAAGGGATGCAAAAGTCAGAGATGACACACCCGTAATAAAGCCAAGACTCAAGCTGTTTATTTTGCCTCTTTTGCCGAAACCAAGAAAAAAAAAAAGAGCCAGAGGAAGCCAAGAAAAGAATTGGTGATGAGAAGAGGAGCTTTGTTGTGTGGACAGGCCGAAGATGAGATTGAACAGATTTCAAGAGAGAGTAGTCATTTTAGTCTTTCTACTGGAATCTTACCATCACTTGGAGCTAGAAGTAATCGAAGAGTTAAGCTGAGGAGATTCGTTGTATCTCCTTATGATCATAAATACAGGTCTCACTTTTATTACCCTTTCTTTTTTCTTTTTTTCTTCGAGTTAACAAATAACAACACATCTTTCCTCTTTTGTCTTTTTAGCTTTGATTCTTCAAGTTTGTTTTCATTCTTTGATTTTTGCAAATAGGAAAACACAAAAATTGTTTTACTTTAGGATCATATTTAGTAACTTTTGTACTTTTTAAAGAATATCCATTATCAAAAAAAAAGAAAAAAAAATTGATGAATGTTGTATTTTAACTTTGTTTTGGGTTGGTGATCAACTTTTGTATTTTTATCATGAGTATATAGTTACACTGTAGTAACTAACCTTATTTTCTATTGATTAGATAAATAATCATTTGATGGATGACAATTGTACCCTTGAATATGTGTTTGTACAATAAATAACATATTAGTTGATATGTGATAGTAATAAACTATNACCACACAGTGATGCAGAGAGAAAGCAAAGGGATGCAAAAGTCAGAGATGACACACCCGTAATAAAGCCAAGACTCAAGCTGCTTATTTTGCCTCTTTTGCCGAAACCGAGAAAAAAAAAAAGAGAGAGCCAGAGGAAGCCAAGAACAGAATTGGTGATGAGAAGAGGAGCTTTGTTGTGTGGACAGGTCGAAGATGAGATTGAACAGATTTCAAGAGAGAGTAGTCATTTTAGTCTTTCTACTGGAATATTACCATCGCTTGGAGCTAGAAGTAATCGAAGAGTTAAGCTGAGGAGATTCGTTGTATCTCCTTATGATCATAAATACAGGTCTCACTTTTACCCTTTCTTGTTTTTTTTTTTCTTCGAGTTAACAAATAACAACACATCTGGCCTCTTTATCTTTTAGCTTGATTCTTCAACTTTCTTTTCATTCTTTGATTTTTGCAAATAGGAAAACACAAAAATTATTTTACTTTAGGATCATATTTAGTAACTTTTGTACTTTTTAAAGAATACCCATTATCAGAAAAAAAAGAAAAAAAAATTGAAGAATGTTGTATTTTAACTTTGTTTTGGGTTGGTGATCAACTTTTGTATTTTTATCATGAGTATATATATAGTTACACTGTAGTAACTAACCTTATTTTCTATTGATTAGATAAATAATCATTTGATGGATGACAATTTTACCCTTGAATACGTGTTTGTACAATAAATAACATATTAGTTGATATGTGATAGTAATAAACTATTTATCTAAAAAATACGTTATCATTTAGATTCTTTTCATGATCTGCTACCACGTCATTCATAAAATATTAAAATTACAGACAAATACATATTTATTTGATCAAACAAACAGAATTTCACCTAGATTATTTAACTAAATAAACTATTAAAAAGCTATTATCTAATTAACTTATTTATTTGCCCAAAACTTTTTTTTACTTATTTATTATTATCTTTTTCTCAAAATGTTTTGGTTATTTTGAGTTTCGTGACAACTAAAGCTTCTTATATATTCAACACTTGGAATATTCAAATCCTAGTTCTCTATCGTTTCTTAATATTCAAAAAAGAAGATCTACAAATGCGAAGGCAAATGTTGAATATTCAAGGCCACCATTATTACGCGGGGTTGGCTAATTAGCTGAAAAGACGCCTTTGCTTTTAGGCACTCATTCAAGGCCACCATTATTACGCGGCGTTGGCTAAGGAGGGAATGTGGAGCATTCTAGGCACTCATTCCTTGAGTTGAACGATTGATACAAATCTGAAAAATTATTAAAACCAAAAGTAGAAAAACGTTTCATACTAGTATTAAAACGCAATGGGTGTATTCATCCAACCATTCGAAGTGATTTGTGTTTGAGTGNGGCTTTTGCTTTTGGGGATAATATATAAATGAAAAGGAGGGAATGTGGAGCATTCTAGGCACTCATTCCTTGAGTTGAACGATTGATACAAATCTGAAAAATTATTAAAACCAAAGTAGAAAAACGTTTCATACTAGTATTGAAACGCAATGGGTGTATTCATCCAACCATTCGAAGTGATTTGTGTTTGAGTGATTTGCTGTTTGAATAACAAATCATATGCTTTTCAATCATGAATTTTAAAAAATCTAATAAAATTCAATATAATTGAATTAGTGATTTATAAAAAATACTTTAAAATCCACTGTTATTGAAAATATTTTAAACATTGGATTTTAAATAATTTTAGAAAAATTTAGAATAATTTTTTAGTTAAAAGTACATAAATTTAAAAACTCATTAAAACTCATTGCATTTTTTAAAAAAAAATATGGGTTAGATACACTTCCCAAAGTACTAAAAAGTATGAAACTTATTCGGAGATATTCATGTAGAAATTTGAGGGATATAGGACGATTGTTGTTTAGACTTTAAAAACTTCAAGAACTTTTACTTGTTTTTAAAGTTTTGAAAGTCATATTTTTACCAATCANAATTTTAAATAATTTTAGAAAAATTTAGAATAATTTTTTAGTTAAAAGTACATAAATTTAAAAACTCATTAAAACTCATTGCATTTAAAAAAAAAAAAATATGGGTTAGATACACTTCCCAAAGTACTAAAAAGTATGAAACTTATTGGGAGATATTCATGTAGAAATTTGAGGGATATATGACGATTGTTGTTTAGACTTTAAAAACTGCAAGAACTTTTACTTGTTTTTAAAGTTTTGAAAGTCATATTTTTACCAATCAAGTTTTATCATCTTAAGAGCCCTAAAAGTGTTTTTAAAATTTTTCAAAGTCTAACTTTCTCATTTTGTTCTTGGAATGACCACTTTTTCTTAAAGCCAACAAAATATGACTTTATTTATTTTTAGTTACAATCTATTTTTTAAAGCCATAAATTGTATAGTCGTAAATTTAAAATATAGCATACCGTGAAAATCTCATCCAATCAACCCCATACTTCACGATATGTAAAAGTTGTATCTATATTAACATTTTTGAAGTATATTTTATAAAGTAACCATTATTTTTGAATTAATTACAACTAATACCATTACAATTAATATTATAGATATTTAAAAGATTTTGTTAAGATTTAAAATTATGATTCTCTTATCATCTTTATTTGATTTTTTTTTTGTAAATGTTTTTAAAACATCAAATTATACATTAAGTAAATAAAAATATAGATTTTTTCTGCATATGTTGTGATTTATTTTTTTTAAATGGACATATTTCAGTCAATGAAAATGAAAAAAATATGTGCTTAACGTCTGACATCGACTAAAACTTTTAAAAAATTATTCAGAGTCATATTATAAATCGAAAAAGAATGATTGCCATAAAAAAAAGAGTCATATTATAAATCATACCAAAATGAATCCTAATCCGAATGACAGAAGAAGCTTAACAAGCTTTCAAATTTAAAAGTTTATATTTTGTTTAATTCAGAATTGAACCTTTTAGTTATACTGTCTATAATAAAATTTAAATTTTTTAAATTATTATCAATTATATATATATATATTGACAACTATTATCAATATATTTAAATTTTACAAAAAATTGATAAAAAGTTTAAAATATCATGAGGTTATATGACGGGATCGATATTAACATAAATATAGAATATCATTAATTAAATGTTACAACACGGGTTAAAATCTTTTTTTATTATTTTGTCAAGATCACTAATATTATAAGATTAAACATATTAAAACAAGTTGTGTTAAGTAAGATGGGGTGAAAAGAAATATATTACGTGGTATGCTTAAATCGTAGTAATGATTAATTTTTTTGTATGAAAGTAATGATTAATTTGAAATAAGGATTATTGAATAAGGCTGAAATGGAAGTGTTGAATGCAGGATATGGGAGGCTTTCCTAGTGGTTCTTGTGGTTTACACAGCTTGGGTTTCGCCTTTTGAGTTTGGGTTCTTGAGAAAGCCAAGGCCACCACTCTCTATCACCGATAACATTGTGAATGCATTCTTTGCTATTGATATCATCATGACTTTCTTTGTGGGTTACCTCGATAAATCGACTTACCTCATTGTTGATGATCGTAAACTGATTGCATTTAAGTACTTGCGTTCTTGGTTCCTTCTTGATCTCGTTTCAACCATCCCCTCAGAGGCGGCTATGAGAATCTCATCTCAGTCTTATGGATTATTTAACATGCTTCGTCTTTGGCGTCTTCGCAGAGTCAGTGCCTTGTTTGCCAGGTTTGAATCACTGAAACTGTTCTTCTTTCCAGGTTTGAATCACTGAAACTGTTCTTCTTTCTTTCATTATTTTCTCTAAATCTTGACATTCTCTTTTTAACAGACTAGAGAAAGACCGAAACTTTAACTACTTTTGGGTCCGATGCGCAAAACTCGTTTGTGTAAGAACATCAACATGTGTTATATTCGTATAATGTTTTCTTTATTTAACTACACTCTCAAGGTAGTAATAGTGTAGATACTAACTAACCAGAGAATGTTGCAGGTCACCCTTTTTGCGGTTCATTGTGCAGCGTGTTTCTATTACCTTCTCGCAGCACGCAACCATGACCCAGCAAACACCTGGATTGGAGCATCTGTTGAAAACTTCCTAGAGGAAAGCTTGTGGCTGAGATATGTGACTTCCATGTATTGGTCCATCACTACTCTAACCACTGTTGGTTATGGTGATCTGCATCCCGTGAACACAAAGGAGATGATATTTGACATCTTCTATATGCTTTTTAACCTCGGATTAACCGCATACTTGATTGGTAACATGACCAATTTGGTAGTCCATGGAACAAGTCGGACTAGAAATTTTGTAAGTTAGCATCTGCTGATCTGCATCACTTGTTTAATCTATGGTTCCATAGGACAATCACAAAATTTTGTCTCCTTTTGCAGAGAGATACAATCCAAGCTGCTTCGAATTTTGCTCATAGAAACCATTTACCACCTCGCCTGCAAGATCAAATGCTTGCACATTTATGTTTGAAATATCGGACCGACTCTGNAATTTTGTTCTCCTTTTGCAGAGAGATACAATCCAAGCTGCTTCAAATTTTGCTCATAGAAACCACTTACCACCTCGTCTGCAAGATCAAATGCTTGCACATTTATGTTTGAAATATCGGACCGACTCTGAGGGGCTTCAACAACAAGAAACTCTTGATGCACTCCCAAAAGCCATTAGATCAAGTATATCACACTTCCTTTTCTACTCCCTCATGGATAAAGTCTACTTGTTTCGCGGAGTATCCAATGACCTGCTTTTCCAACTGGTATACTGATGAAAATGCATGTGAAACATCATTAATCTCCCATTTTCTACACACAAATGAAGCTACCATTGCTCTGTACATTTTGCAGGTCTCAGAAATGAAAGCTGAGTACTTTCCACCAAAAGAAGATGTGATCTTGCAGAACGAAGCGCCAACAGACTTCTATATCCTTGTGAATGGTACCGCGGTAAGGAACCTTTACAAAGTTCTTTACAGCTTTTTTGTGTTGACATAAATGAATTGAACGTAACACTAACTTACTACTATTACATCTCTCTTATGATGCAGGACTTGGTAGATGTAAATAGTGGAACAGACACTGTAAGTTGGGTCACTTGGTGGATGTTTCTCATTTTCTGTTTCTTCTTTTTGTCTCCAAACCGGTGATCTTGGAGTTACTATGTAACGAAGCATTCACAAAGAGTAGTTTATGGAGAATTTCAGGTTGTGAATGAGGTTAAAGCTGGAGACATTATAGGGGAGATAGGGGTGTTATGCTACAGACCCCAGCTGTTTACAGTGAGGACAAAACGGTTGTGCCAACTATTGCGTATGAACCNACTTTACAAAGTTCTCTACAGTTTTGTTGAGTTGACATAAATGAATTGAACGCAACACTAACTTACTACTATTACATCTCTCTTATGATGCAGGACTTGGTAGATGTAAATAGTGGAACAGACACTGTAAGTTGGGTCACTTGGTGGATGTTTCTCATTTTCTGTTTCTTCTTTTTGTCTCCAAACCGGTGATCTTGGAGTTACGATGTAACTAAGCATTCACAAAGAGTAGTTTATGGAGAATTTCAGGTTGTGAATGAGGTTAAAGCTGGAGACATTATAGGGGAGATAGGGGTGTTGTGCTACAGACCACAGCTGTTTACAGTGAGGACAAAACGGTTGTGCCAACTATTGCGTATGAACCGTACAACTTTCTTGAACATTATCCAGGCTAATGTAGGAGATGGTACCATAATCATGAATAACCTTCTTCAGGTGGGTAAAGAGACCTTTTTGAGGTTTTGAATAATAAGAATAAACAGTTATTTGCTGGTTCTGATTCTCTTTCTTTGGGAGAGCAGCATTTGAAAGAAATGAATGATCCCGTGATGACGAATGTTCTGCTAGAGACAGAAAACATNTCTTCTTCAGGTGGGTAAACAGACCTTTTTCAGGTTTTGAATAATAGAATAAACAGTTATTTGCTGGTTCTGATTCTCTTTCTTTGGGAGAGCAGCATTTGAAAGAAATGAATGATCCCGTGATGACGAATGTTCTGCTAGAGACAGAAAACATGCTTGCACGCGGTAAATTGGATCTTCCTCTCAATTTATGCTTTGCTGCAATAAGAGAAGACGATTTGCTTTTACATCAGTTGTTAAAGAGAGGACTCGATCCTAATGAATCAGATAACAACGGCAGAACACCTCTGGTCAGTGAAGATCACATTCTTTTGTTGTTTTTTCTCCCACTAAGCTCTTAAAGAGTGTAACTTCAATCTCTTGCTTTCTTGTGTGACACAGCATATAGCAGCATCGAAAGGAAGTCTAAATTGTGTGCTTCTTCTGTTGGAGTACCACGCAGACCCCAATTGTAGAGGTACAATTGCTTGTTTAGTTGAGATACTTTCATTTTAATTTCAGGTAATGTCATATGAGTTGTTGGTTTTGTTGAAATGTAAATACAGACACGGAAGGGAGTGTACCACTGTGGGAAGCAATGGTGGAAGGGCATGAGAAAGTTGTAAAGGTACTATTAGAACATGGCGGTACCATAGACGCAGGGGATGTGGGTCATTTTGCTTGCACGGCGGCTGAGCAAAGCAACTTGAAGCTACTAAAAGAAATAGTTCGACATGGTGGAGACGTTACCCGTCCTAGAGCCACAGGCACCTCTGCACTCCATGCTGCTGTATGCGAAGAGAACATTGAGATTGTAAAGTATCTTCTAGAGCAAGGTGCGGACGTTAACAAACAGGATATGCATGGTTGGACAGCAAGGGATCTTGCTGAGCAACAAGGGCATGAGGATATTAAAGCTCTCTTTCGAGAAAAGTTACATGAGAGGAGGGCGCATATCGAGACAAGTACTTCAGTCCCTATAATCAAAACTGGGAACCGATTCCTTGGTAGATTCACTAGTGAACCCAACATCCGTCCTGCATCAAGAGAAGTGTCATTTAGGATCAGGGAAACAAGGGCAAGACGGAAAACTAACAACTTCGACAACTCGTNCTTTCGAGAAAAGTTACATGAGAGGAGGGCGCATATCGAGACAAGTACTTCAGTCCCTATACTCAAAACTGGGATCCGGTTCCTCGGTAGATTCACTAGTGAACCCAACATCCGTCCTGCATCAAGAGAAGTGTCATTCAGGATCAGGGAAACAAGGGCAAGACGGAAAACTAACAACTTCGACAACTCGTTGTTTGGGATATTAGCTATGCAAAGTGCACCCAAGAACGGGTTACCTACGGTAGATGAAGGCAAAACTGGAAACCCGGTGAGGGTTACAATTAGTTGTGCAGAGAAAGATGAGGTGGCCGGGAAGCTGGTGTTGCTTCCTGGGACTTTCAAGGAGTTGTTAGAATTGGGTTCCAACAAGTTTGGTATTGTTGCTACCAAAGTTATGAGCAANCGGAAACCCGGTGAGGGTTACAATTAGTTGTGCAGAGAAAGATGAGGTGGCCGGGAAGCTGGTGTTGCTTCCTGGGACTTTCAAGGAGTTGCTAGAATTGGGTTCCAACAAGTTTGGTATTGTTGCTACCAAAGTTATGAGCAAAGACAACAACGCCGAGATTGATGATGTAGATGTTATAAGAGATGGAGATCACCTCATCTTTGCCACTGATTCTAAACATCCATAAGACTATCTGTCAAATTCTATTACCTTTTGTTATTAATGACAAGTTGATAACTTTTGTTTTTACAACTTTGTCAAAAAAAAAAATGGTTGGAAAAAAAAAAACCTTTGTCAAAAAATGAAAGACCCTCAATAAAGAATGCTTCAAGGACATATACATGCAGACACTACAACAAATAACATAAGCTAGACCAACCATTGAAGGTCTGATGTTGTCTACAACATGTTTTTCCACCAAAAAGAAGAAAAATGTTAGTCTCAAAAAAGAGGAAAAAAATGTTAACCATTTTGGTGTATCTGATAACCAATCAAGAACAAGGTAAATTCATTAGGAAGACACAAAACCGAACAGACACAAAATATTAAAAGCTGAAAACTCAAGAACCTCTTCTGAAAAATTGAGTGGTTTCTAGATTGTTGAGACCTTGGGGACATCAACTGGGAACTCATGAATTTCATCCATCCATGGGTTCTTCTCTTTCATAGGGTTTACCGATTTTACCGCTCTCCAAACTGCGCTGTTGCACTTGAACCCTGAACCAAAAGCTATCTGCCAAATTCTATCACCTTTCTTGATCCTTCCTTTGGCCTCACTATATGCTAATTCATACCAGAGAGAACTACTGGATGTGTTACCAAACCGGTAGAGTGTCATTCTAGAGGGTTCCATGTGCCAATCCGAGAGTTTCAAGTTCTTCTCTAACTCATCAAGAACAGCTCTTCCTCCCGCGTGGATGCAGAAATGCTCAAATGCTAGTTTGAAGTCTGGGATGTATGGTTTGATCTTCATCTTGAAGAGTTTTCTTCCCACTAATGTTGCAAAGAATAGAAGCTGTTCAGATGTCGGCAGAACCAGTGGTCCCAACGTTGTGATGTTTGTCTTCAAAGCATCACCCGCAACAGCCATTAGTTCTTTAGACAGGGTTACACCAACCTTGCTTGTGGAATCCTCTTCTTGAGTTATGCAGCCAAAGCACTTATCATCAGCTCCCTTATGGGTCCTAACCGTATCAACAAGCTCATATTTCGATCTTCTTCTGTCCCATCGTTTGTTAGAGAGAAGAATCGCTGCACCTCCCATTCTAAAAAGACAATTGGAGACAAGCTTTGACCGATCATTCCCGAAATACCAGTTCAAAGTAATATTCTCCATGCTAATCACCATTGCATAAGTGTTGGGAATGCTGTGAAGAAGATGTTTAGCAAGATCGATTGAAATCAAACCTGCGCTACAACCCATTCCTCCCAAATTGTAACTGAGTATGTTCCCACGGAGCTTATAGTGATTGACAACCATGGCAGATAAAGAAGGTGTCGGATTAAACAAACTGCAATTAACGATCAAGATCCCAATATCCTTAGGGTTCACATT
>OVBW01002868.1:0-11146 GCA_900406355.1 Erysimum pusillum
AGTTACAATGAGAAACAAATAAACGAATCGGCGAATCTAAAAATTCTTCGCAGCAATTTTCTCTGAGATTCTTCCTCCTGTTTTTGGATGATGTTCTTGAAAGGGGCAGTTTTGGTTTCTCTCAATTACTATTGTAAGAAAATGAAGGCTGGATTTTCCAGAAGTTCCTCAGCAGGTTTCACTTGGGCATAGTCCTTATCTTGCATTGAACTAGATAAGTCATCGGTCGAGAAGGAAATGTTGTTGCTGCGCATGGCCAAAAGGAACGGTTTTGTTAGTTTCTAGAAAGAAAAGGTCATGACTTCAATCATAGAAAATAAAAAAAGATAGATGCAAAGCCAAACTTACCTAGAATCCTCTTTTAACAAGAAGTCGCTGCTGTCTGTCATAACTCCTGTCATGCTTGCAATTACCTGTTGATCCATGAGCGAGCATTGAACTATTAGAGCAGTGGATCTTAAAGAGCATATTTGTCAAGAGAAGGCAACTATTTCCTCAGAAAGCTTACATCTTGGGAAACACTCTTCGTATTGTAGATATCATCCTTGTACAGAGTACACAGTTTGAAATGCTGCTGTATTTGAAGGTTCTGAGTGAAGGAAAAATGGTGTGAGCTTTGTTACAATGTCAAAGTTCATCAGCTATCGATAAAAAAGAGTTGTCTGATAGAGAGACTTACTGGACACAGATCATTTGCAATCTCATCGTATGAGATGTTGTATTTCTTATGGATGAGCTGTTGAAGATGCGAATTCATATGTGAGAAATCCAAACTCTTACTTAATTTCAAGTAAAGTTAAAGATAAAGATAATTTGCTTAGACTGACATCTTAAATTCAAAACAAGTTTAAAACATACCAAGAATCCAACAGCTTGTCTGGTATGTTTGAGTTCATCCCAGGATGAGCCAGCATACTATCAGAAGAGATATTGTGTTATGTATAAACCAATTGACGATAACAAAAGAAGAGAAAGGAAACTATATTTGGGAATACCTCTTCTTTTGTTTCGGAGCACCATTTCTCTAACTTTTCTAAACCAGATTTTAGATATTCTCCATTGATAAATGAACAGTTATCTGGTCGCGTGACAAGGCTGCAGATCAGAAAGAAGAATTCGATTAGAGTCTGCTTATCATAGAGATGCATATTCCATGATAGACAATAAACAATCTCTCACCTGTTACATAGTTGGACATTGATGAGTGAGAAAGCCTGAGAGAATATCTTCTGGATAAGAACTGGAGGAACCTGTAACAAATAATAAACTATAAGGCTTTCTTGACGTTTAGAGAGATAAGAGTAGTGAAAGGAAACGAGTTTGACATACAAAGCTATCTTTTAGTGTGCTTAGCAGTGCATCTAGGCCTTCAATGATCTCTTCCCAGTATCTGGCAGTGGTTATAGATATTAGCGCAGTCCCCTTAAATGTTTTTGGTGCCTAGAAAGATTCTCTCATGTCAGCTTACAATACATACATACAAAGGAAAGAAGAAAGTAGAGAAGCATTGTGGATCATAGCACCTGGATGCAGGGAGTAAGGAAAGTGTTCAATTCCTTTTTCAGGTTATCCCAAATAATTCCAATAATCTTTTCAACATATGCTTCAAGCTGCTGCTTGAAATGCAAAGCTGGATCCTTGGCATCAACTGGTCGAATCGCTTCAGCCGCTGGAGAACGGAAACCCTGGAATATAAAAGGTAAGGATTGTTTAGTGGTTGGAGCAGAAACTCATCAACACAAGATTACAAAAAGAAAAAGAAAAAAGAGGAAGAGTATGTTTACCTTGGTCATCCATCGGACTAAGGAAGGTGACTTTCGAAGTGGAGTTGCCCCAGTTCCACCAGATTTCAGACTTTGTTGGAGCATGAATAATAAGGTTGATGTATTGGATAACCAATATGCCAAATTTTCGTTGTTTTCTTCATTCTGATAATAAAGATCACGTATCATTAACTCTGAAAAACCAGATTTTTACGGAGATAGACAAGACAGCCTCCCATTTTGGTACCTTAATAGCAGAACCAATCATTTGAACGAGACGATCAAACACATTGGTTCTTTCTGCTTCAAAGGATTTCCAATGAAGAAGACATTTGTAGATGGTAAAGGCCGCTACAGGCTTCCCCTGGCTGAATCCAACATTTTTTGTGACACAGTTGATAAGGGCATCGACATCCTCCTTTTCCAAAAAAAAACAAATCTCTCTTCAACCAAAGAGGGGATATATTCAAGATGAGAAGCACAAAAGAGTAATTTAACAACATACATGTTGAGGATCAATATGGGATCCCCTTGACTTAGTGTCTGATTCTTGTATCCTTGGGGGTGTTGTAAACTCCGCTCCCTGCAAAGACGGCTTTTAAGGATAAACAAACAAATGGGGTAGAACTTCAGATAAAACTAGACAGAAAAGGAAAGACATAATTTACATAGAGTTGACTTTCTTCGCTAGTATGAAAGCCATTTTGCAAGTTCTGCACAAATAAGGGCAATAATTAGGATGATTGAGAGAGTCAGATGTAGACATCCAAATTTTTCTCTGGGCATATATCTACCTTTACTGGAGAAGAAAGGAAACGTCCTGATGCTGTCTTAACAGGAGTGGTTAAGACAGATTCCTTCAAAAAGTTATTCTCAAATTTCACCTCCTTTAATTTCTCTTCGAGACTGCAAATGAAGAAAAAACGTATATGCTGACTGTCAGTGGGTAATGAAAACCTTAATATCTCTGTGGAAATTCAATAGCCAAAAGACCAATAGTGAATACCTGTGCATGGCAGTCTTCAAATTATCAATTTTGTTTTCAGCGTCTAAAGCCTTCTGCAGCCTCTCCTCACTAATTTTCTTTGTCTCCTCAAATTTCTTCTCTGTTTCATCAATCTTCTGCTCCAGCGAACTTACCAGGGACTGCATATGAAACACAAATGAAATTCCAAATTTTTCTTTGTTTTCCACAGCTTTGAAATCCTTAGTAAGAAGCAAAAGAAACAAATATAATACAGCAAATTCCCTACCTTGAGTTTTTCGTTTTCACTAGTGAGTTTCTCCATTAGCTCGGTGTCAACAACAGGTTCCTCCTTTACTACAGGAACAATTTCTGCAGTCTTTTTCGCAGCTTCCACTTCCTTTAAGAGCGACACTTTGGTTTCCTTGAACTGGAGTTGTATTTCTTCCAATGCTAATTGCAGTTTTGCGTTTTCTTGAGTTTTACTTTCTTCCACGTCCACCTACAACGTAAAAGCCACAAAACAGGTGAAAGATGTCTCGAGTCAGGATCCAGTGAAATGTTTCTAGAAAAGAAAACTTTTGAGGATGGGGTGAAAAACCGAAAAAAAAGATTAACAACTGTGTTTTATCTGACCCTCATGCGTTTCTCTAGCTGCAGTCTCCATGTGAGTTCTTCCACTTGCTTCTCAAGCTTACTTTTGGCAGCTTGAAGGGCTCCAGTTTCCCTTGCAGCCTGCAGGAAATATGAAGGCATCATTGCTGCAGTTTTTCATTTTAGGAAAAAGCGAGCATGTTCCGACTCTGTGTTCAAGACAATCAAATGGAAAGGGCAATTTCCAGCTGCTAGTTCCATCATGTAAACTCATCTAATCCCATTTTTAAGCTCATCAAAAGACCAAACATCATTTGAGGTGTTAGAATTTCTATGTGAAATGCTTAGACTGTAACGTAAAACAATAAATAGATACAGACAGAAGCAAGAGGTAGAAAAGCACACCATCTTAAGCTTTCGCAGTTCTTTACGGGCTAGCCTTGCTCTCCATGTACTTTGTGTCGTAATTGCTGCTTTCTTCAGCTTCTTGTAGTGCAACGCGGCCAGGAGTCTACGGCAATGGCTCTGGTATATGCAATGAAAAATAAAAAATCAGAGTCAAGAAGAAATTTTGAGGAATGAGAAAAGCCTGCAAAGCTCAAAGATGAGAAGAAAAAGGAAGAGACATGTTTTCTTCGATCAATTTTTCGACTAAAAAAATAGTTCTCCACCTGAATCACAGTTGTGGCCTTGGTCTTCCTTCGTAATAAGTCACGAGCAGCCATACCGCGCAAACCTGACTGAATGGTAACAACAGCTTCTATGTAAGTCCTCTTCCTATCAAGGTGGATCCGCAAAGCTCTCTGGATCTTCAAAGCAGCAGCTTCTCTGCGCAAGTCCTCAAATCTATATCGAGCAACTTGACCTGTAAATGATGGATAACAAAGCAAATAATAAATGAAACAGTCACATCTATTCGCTAACTGTCTGAATGGTTAAGTTAACTTATATTCTTTACAACTTTTTAGATACCTCTGTACACAGCCTGTATATTTATTGCAGCGTTGCGGAGCATAATAAAGCTTTTGTGGGTCAGGTAGGAGCGGAATTTCCACTGGATAGTGCAGGCTGCTCTTCCTAGTACCTCAGTCCTCCGATTATCTAACTCAGCCATATGCCCAGCCTTGAGGAAAACCTTCGTCTTTCCAATCTGTGAAAACAAGAACATATTAAGCTCCACATAAAATCAGGATAAATCAAACAAGGATTCATCAATTTCCTAAGCTCGGCTGCCCAGAAAAGTATTCAACATGATGTGCACTGTATAAGTACCTGGTATTCTTTGAGTCCAACTGTCTCCAGAAGTTTCTTGCACGCTGCTTTCTCATCAGAACTAGTAGGAACAAGCCAAAAGTTAGAACTTTTTTCAATATCTGGGTAAGCTTTCAACCTCTGAATTGAGAGAGGCAAACCTCTTATCTAATGTAGCGGAAGTTAGGATACTAAATCTGTCCAGGAATTCATCAAAACGTTTTCGTGTAGGATATCCAGCACGACAAACCCTGATTGTCTCCATAACACCCTAAGAATATGCTTAGAGTTTTTAAACTCACACGGAACAATAACAAGCAAATGTACACAAACAACCCAAAAATGTAAGTAAAATCTCACCCCACAACGTAGCTGTTGCAGACTATTTTGGTTCTCAAAGATAGAAGGCTTCAGGAGATTATTGGGCTTCACGCAACGAATATAGTGAGGCTCAGTAGTACTAAGACCTTCCATCAATGATGCTAATTGTTGCTGTATAAAGTAAGACAGTGACTTCAGTAATCCTACGATGGAACCGAACTAATGTTTACATAAAAACTACCTCATTTTACTGCACCTTAAATTGTGAAGCTATAGAAGAGAACTTTGATTGTTTGTTAGCATCTTCCATTAGAGGAGGAAATAGCCCTGCAATAAAAGTGCACCTAGAAGCACCTAGCAGAGCCTGATGCTCAGCAACAACATAATCTTTGTTCTTTTCCAGAAACTGCTCGGTCTGATAAGTGACCTGAAAAGATAGCTCAGTATTTTTAGGATATAAACAACTATATTTCAGGACATNATATTTCGGGACATGATTGCATTATTATAAATTCAGAATTCTAAAACAGGTATGTACTCACATCACCAGCATAATGGCAAATTGTGAAGTCANTATTTCAGGACATGATTGCATTATTATAAATTCAGAATGCTAAAACAGGTATGTACTCACATCACCAGCATAATGGCAAATTGTGAAGTCAGTTCGAGATAATTTTGGCTTGCTAAAGTACTTGTTCTCTTCCAGTGTTTCGTACAGCTTTTGAGAAAATGTTTTATGTGTTGATCTTGGGAACATGCTGCAAGATACAGGTATACAACTTCAAATCAAAGAAGAGACAATACATGCGGAATAATAGTAATTGAAGCTCTTAGGCTTACCAAGCCTCGTCCAGAAGAGCAATAATACCACCACGTTTCTGATACATAACAAGACAATGATGAACATGCAGGTGAGTTAAAATGGAAACTATTCACTAAGAGCTCACAGGTAAAACGTAGTGAAACTAAGTTACCTTCTCAATTAGTTCCAAAACATATCGATTATCTGGGAAATTAATGTGGCTCCACTCAATTTCTTCTTTCTTGTACTCGTCTTGTTCCATTTTCAAGACGTGCTGCCCAGCAAAAATATCATGGAGTAAAGCTGAATACAAAGAAACTATCAGAAAAAGGAGAAGACCTCAGACAAACCTGAGTAAAATGTTGCTGGAGTTTCTCATTTGTCAAATTGATGCAAAATTGCTCGAAACTGCAAAAAACATGCATTAGTAAGTATCAGAAGCAACCTGCACTTGAAACTTTTCACCTTCTTCCATACCAGAATGTATGCTTCCTAAAACTAGAGACTCATGTCATGTGTCTGATGTATCATCTGACCCTTTGTTCCATAGTATTTTCACTAAACCGGTTTCCTTGCATTAATCAAACATAAGGCATACCACTTAAGCACCTGTTTGTCTTAAAACTCTCAAATCCATAAATATCCAGCACTCCAATCATGTTTTCTGAGTCAGGATCTTGCCCAATTGAATTATTGATCTTGTTTACGATCCTATGAGAGCAATGAGGAAAGTTAGCAAACAGTAATGTACGTAACTTTGGGAAACAAGAAAGAGAATCATCCAGCTGCAAGAAATCATGTGCTCGTAAATACTATACATACCAATCAAACAATCTTGAGTAGACAAATTTTGCTAAGGCATCTCTGCTGAGTGCTGCAGAATTTGGATCCAGACACTTGGAAATTGTTTCTTCAGGTGTCACCATTACACGTTTACAAAGGGAATCTTCCAGTGCCTGCTCATCACACCTGCCGAAATTCAAGGAGTCAGGAATGAGTTCTTTTCACATCATCAAATATTTGATAAATCATTTTTCAGAAAGATTAAGAATAGCTGCCACAACTCGAAAGTCATCAACTTAGTTAGTCACATACATAAAAAGCTCAGCCGCAATCTTCAGGTATTTCTTAGACTCTTCTTNTGGAGTCAGGAATGAGTTCTTTTCACATCATCAAATATTTGATAAATCATTTTTCAGAAAGAGTGCTTTTCACATTGAAAGTCATCAACTCAGTTAGTTACATACATAAAAAGCTCAGCCGCAATCTTCAGGTATTTCTTAGACTCTTCTTTTGGAACTGACGAGTCTGGTTCTTCTCCTATTGCAAATTCTATGTTACCTAGATGAAGAATAGCTGCCACAACTCGAAATATTGCTTCCTGAAAAGAAAGTGATATCAAATACACTCATATGCTGAAATCACTTTACAAGGAGAAGGGTAAAAAACTACCTGCTCCTCTAAACTTATCCCAACAATGCCCATTGCTTCTCGGGTTTTAATATACTCCTTCGAATCATCCACCCCCTCTAACTTAATACAATGAGATTGATTCAGATAACGGAATTCTGTTGGATCCTCTAATTTTAATTTTCTTTTGTCCTGTCAAATAATAAAAGGAAAATGAGAAGCATCAGGACAATAGTTTCATAGATTTGGGCTAAAACACTGCAAATTCCAATGCAGTTTCAAACTTTTGGTACATGGGAACAAGGGATACAAGAGACTGAAGATAAATGGAATTTTTTACNCCTTTTGTCCTGTCAAATAATAAAAGGAAAATGAGAAGCATCAGGACAATAGTTTCATAGATTTGGGCTAAAACACTGCAAAATTCCAATGCAGTTTCAAACTTTCGGTACATGGGAACAAGGGATACAAGAGACTGAAGATAAATGGAATTTTTTACTATTTATCAAAATAGTTGGTCGTGGATAGTGTATCCTGATTGATGGATATATCAAATATCAAAGCGTCCAGATAGAAGAGTCTCTAACAACTCTGGCATACTAGAAAAGAAAGAAAGCCATATATACCTCTGGCGGTGCAGCACAAAGCATGTAAAAACAGTGATAGTTTCTCTCGGGATCTGACACTTGACAAACCCGTGACCTCTCTAGCAAATAAGTCCTGATAGCAGCTCCTGATATCCTTCCCCTTTGATCGAACTGAATCTCCACGAATTTACCAAATCGACTGCAACATGTCAATGGATGTTCAGTAAAAAGTGATGAAAAAGTGAGAGTTCATGTGTGTGTTACATTCACCTTGAATTGTTGTTCTTGACGGTTTTTGCATTTCCAAATGCTTCTAGAACAGGATTGGACTTCACACAAAGATAACATAAACCATTCATGTCAGAGAATGATCTTTTACTAAATTCTACAAATCCTGTCTTTGACAATCCATGTCTATAATAAAATATTTTCCATTAGTTACCTCCAAAACTTGATCTTCGACAGTCCTTCTGTCAGAAACAGCTCGACCTCCCATTTTTGCTAGATATTTCATAAGCAATTTAGCAGTTTCAGTCTTCCCTGCCCCACTTTCACCACTTACCAAGATTGATTGACTAATTCCCTCATTAATCATTTGTCTACACCCAATAGAAACAACAACAAAAACGTCAAACAGGAAACAACTAATGATGAATGTTACAATAGAAAAACAAAACTTCAAAGTTGAATGGCTAGCACCTGTAAGCTGCATCTGCAACTGCAAACGGATGGGGACTCAATTCGCCCAAGGCGGCTCCTTTATATTGTACCATCATATGGTCATTGTAAAGATCCGGTAGTTGTTTAAATGGGTTTACCGCAATCAAAATATTTCCTGTATAAGTCTAATAAACAAAAAGAAAACAGGTTTTAGGACAATTTTACAGAGCAAAAAGAAACGGCGAACAGAAGGAGACTAACATATATCTCGTCAATTTTATATCTTGATTTCAAATTTTGCAGGACTCCTGGTTCATGTAAATAAGCTAGCGTTGTCATATCGTCCACTCCAGATTGTGGAACTTCCATATCTTTTGGATATGTGTTTGAACCTTTGACAACAACCTGAAAAAAAAACTCAAGAGAATTATGAGAACCAATCTCATAAAATTATCAGGACAAACATATACAGATTCCATCCTTTAAGCATAGTCAAAGTATATCTAAATTCGGTTATACATACCGTCTTCCCTGTGGTACATTGGACCTTAATATTATCTCCATTAATCTCGACAACTTCACCATCTATCCATGCCTCATCCGGATCTTCCACCCAGACAATTGAGCCAACTCTAACTGTAGAAGAAGCCTGAAGAACAACCAACAATCGAATACACGTCATTTGGGAATATTAAAACTTCAAACTATGTGCCAAACCATATCTACAATTACACAAGACTGGAAAAAAAACCTCGTAATCGTTACAAAAACATAAATTTTACGAAAAGGGGAGGACACAAACAGCATTCAATAGTCTAGTTTTGTCCAAGAACTAGACCCCACAAAATTTGATTTCTGATTATGATGAATTTAATAATGACCATGAAAACAACAAATGATAAAACCTTAAACACCATGTTCATCTCTGCATAACAACAGAGCATAATTAAATGAAGCCCAGAATAAGCAAAAACACAAACTTGGAAGAAAATCTCAAAACAAGATCATTCAATTTGCACCAACAAAAGTTACACATTTGCCGTTTCAGTAAATAAAACGAAAGAAACGCCCAAACGGAATTAAAAACGGTGACAATCCCAGAAATTAGAGTACCATTTTCAGCGGAGATGAATCAAATCAGAAAGCCAATAGATTCCTCCTGAAGCAAGAAGGAATCATTCACTTGCTTGAGCTGGAGACGAGTTGTGTGTGACTCAGAGCAAATGCAAAGAATAGATTCTCTGAGAAGGGATTGTGTCTTATAGAGTAGATATGTGTGTGAAAAAGCTTTATATCAAAACCCGTTTGAGCAAATTTGGTAAACAAAAATTGGCTAATGAAGAAATCACAAATCACCTATTTTTTTCGGTTTTCTTTAAATTTCTTCTCTCTTTCTACTTGTGTGAATAAATTAGTCTTCCAGAGTAAACTAATTAAGGGTTATTTAGCGTTAACTTACAGTAAATTCCGAAAATACCCATTTTGCTTCTAATCTCTCTTTTGTGTTTAGGAAAAATCCAAATTCTTTGTTTTTCTTCTCTCTTTTGCTTCTTTTACTTAAAGTTGTTAACTTTTCCCTTTTACACTCTAACTTATCAAATTATTTTATTTTTTTGATAAAAGCTTATCAAATTATTATCTCTAAACTCTATGTGTAACGTCATATTCACATAATTGTAATATCATATTTGATTAAACTAATTAGACATTTTCTAAATGCTTCTTAGAAGGGAAATTTTTGTTTATATCATAAATTTTTAAATAAATACTTTTAGTAAAAAATCTCAGTGAACCAATTAAACGATAACATGTGACTTAATCTTAAGGAAATGTTTAATATTAGACAATGTTTGTTAAGAAAGTATATCATCATTATTGAATTATTATTTAAATGACTTAATTTAGATTAAAAAAATTAAGAATTTATTCTAATTTATTCATAAATTTAAATAAAAGCAAAAACACTCAAAATATTTAAACATATAGGTTAATTTTAGTGAAAATCAATCAATTTGAAGACAAAGTTAACAAACATCTAATGGTTATAAGGTGGTTGTTAATTTTATGTTGGATTAGTTAATTTTCTACATTGTTGGCATTAAATAGAGATATATTTTTCTTTATTTTTAAACAAAAAACACTATCTACAATTAATTCATTTTCTAATTTATTGATTAATAATTTCTTTAGAAAGTATCTCTTTTCATTTCCAATATTCATAAATAAATGTCTTACTTTCATACTTGTATATATATAATTTTCTCTACACCTACTTAGAAAGTTAGGAACTCATACATTTTATTCCATTATAGAGCAGAAGAAGATTGAACATCAGGTGCCAAAGTATCTGGTTAAGGTGGTTTAACTTAAACCACTTGCCTACATAACCTTACACGTTTTATATTTAATTATTTATAATATGTACACGAAATTAGGAAAACTTATAACAACAACAGCTAATAATACTTATTTTTGTGATGTGAAATTTTTTGGCCTTTTTCTCCCCGTGAGGAGCTCAAGAAATCCTCTAATTCGAGGACTGAAGAAAAACTTTTGATACACACTTGTAAATTTGCTAACTAAAATACTAACAAAAGATATAGTTGTAAATTTGCTTATTAGCCACTGAGAAAAAGGAACGTGGCACCGTATTGACTATTGTCCGTTTACAAATTGGACAGTTCTCTTTAAATCAGCACATTACGCTTTAACGGTTCACCCGCCCGAACACAACTCGCTGTCATTAGAGCATCTTTATAGGCATATGTTTGAGTATATGTGTTTTGGTGAG
>OVBW01002870.1:0-11145 GCA_900406355.1 Erysimum pusillum
CATAGGCATGGTAGAACCAGAGACACTAAGGAACACCAAAACCGATTTGACAGAGTAGTGCGTGGTCGATTGTTCGTAACCGAAAGCAAACCCCGATCCTCTATGAATCGGGCTTAAAGCAACATCAGCAACAGACATTTCCTATTGAAAAGAAACAAAACCTAGCTCTAATCCAATTCTAAACAAACAAGAAACATACATCTTCTTCTCCTACGGGTATCAATAAGAGACACCCTTCCATGAAAAATCGATTCGTAATATCCAAACCCTACCAACAAACAACAACGACTAAATCGACCCCTCCCTCACGAATCTAACAGAGACGAAACAACGAAGAACCTATCAATTCATGAATCTCCTCTTAAACACCAACAATCAAACCTAGAAATTCCCGAAATGAAAAGGAAGATCGGGAGATTGAAGATCGCTAAACCTCAAAAAGCACAATTTCTGGAAATGAATCAAAAACCACAAGTTCTGGTAACAAAGGCTAAAGAAAGGGGAAGAAGATCTTTTTGTGAGAAGAAGAGCTCTTTCTTTAAATAGACGCGCTCCTTAGCCTTTTCCGGATTTTGTAATTTTTGTTTTTCACGCCGTTACTCTTTACATTGACCACCGTTTCTTCCATATTAACGGTGTTCATACTAGAAAATAGTAAATGCCTTCGAATATTCCCTTTATTTCTTTTGTTTAATTTAAATTCAAATCCTTTTATTTTAATAAATTCTCAAAATTAATTCACGCGCAAATTGTGTGAACTTTATATGTTTTCCAAATAATTTAAAATATGTGGAGTTGATAAGTACAATTTACATTTTCCACAGCAGCATATAGATGATAGTATTAATTATTAACTCGTTCTTATCTGATTAACGGAGTCGGAGACTCTGTAACGTGGCGACGTTGCCGTTATCAAATTAACGGGAATACTAACTAACGTGGCTTTTGGCTTCCTGGTTAACGACGGTATTGTGAGTCATTCGTGCAATCATATCTTGCCACCTCTGATTCTTTGTAAGGAAACAAATTCTAAACATTAATTAAAGTGATTAGTCACACTATTTTTTTAAAGAGATGGGATTAAACGAACTTAATTTCTGGAAACATTTAACTTTTAGGAAACTTGAAGTGGTCTGAATACCGAGATTATTGCCGTTGCACATGGATGGGTCCTCTTTCCACATAACACAAAATCATACTACATCTCAAAAGCCTAAATCATCATTATCTTTTTTAATTAAAAAAAATAGTAGTATTATTTTAAAATATATAAATACATTATGAGTACTAATGAATCATGTAGGTTCGTAGAATGCTCCTCTTGTATACCATAACACAAGTACTGTTCAAGAAACAAAAATTAATATCAATGATTTTTTATGACTATAGCTTTGAATTATTTAATACACCAATAACATAATATACTATTACATTATAATTCTGTATAAAATATTTATATCACCATGGATGACAAAGGATTGTAAATTAGTATATAAAATAATAGTTTTGAACTTCAATAATGATGTTAAAAAAAAAAAAAAAATTGAATAATGTGATCATTTCAACGGAGTTGTACCCCGAAAGAAGTTTAAAAAAAAAAAAAAGTGAGTCATAACAGAAAATATTAAAGATACAAACGTTTCTTTCGACAAGATTCGTTGGACCAGTTCATGCATCTATTCTTAGCTTGAATTTCCTAATCTTTTATTTTGTACTTATAACACTTTCTTTTTGCTGTTGTTGTATACATGATTATAAATTACATTCATGAAATGATATTATTGGAAACAATAAATAGTCATCAAAATTAATGATTAGCCTAGTTGTATCCAAATTCGAACCTGAACATACCAACAAATGGTTTAACCGGGTAAGCTAATTGGGTAAAAAACCATTATCCTATTTAATAAACCCTTTGATATAAATGAGTTGTTGAAAACGTCTAGTATGGCCGGTGGCTTTAATCTGACAAATAAAATAATATGACCTGACATATCTATAAGTTAATGTTATCACGATTATGGTACATGAATGAATACAAGTAAATAACTATTGAGTGATTTAAAATTCAAAAGCAATTGGCCGCCCATACAAACGACAACTTCGACACACGTGTGGACCCGAAGCTGCTGCAGCAATGCTCCTCTAGCCGTTGCTCTCACCAGTGACCGTTACGAGTGGGTCATGTTTACCACGTGTCCCCAATACATTCGTTCATGATGTAGTCGTTCCAGTCTCTTTAGAAGAAGGCTAATTTGTATCGGCCCAACTACTTAAAACCAGAGAGTCATGGCCCGTTGTATTACAATACCATCGGTTTTACTCAGACTAATTGAAAACCTTTAAAGACTTATCAAAAAATTGTTACTGTATTTCATTCATTGTACGGTTCCATAGAATTAAGGAATCATCAGAAGTAATTAGAATGAAGTTGCACAGAGCTTGGAAATGATTAATTCACTACTCTGCATAAGCATCTCATAAAAACGAGGATGTACTAATTCTAGTCTATACTTGAGGTAAGGTAGAGTCATGTTCTTTAAAAAAAAACTGTTTAACTATACGAGAATGTTAAAAAAAAAAAAAAAAGGAGCAAAGAAATAGTCTATACTTGAGGTAAGGTAGAGTCATGTTCTTTTACAACACTATGTATAACAATCTGGTTACAACTGGTTTATCTTATTTTTATTTTTTGGATAAAATACAACTGGTTTATCTTTAATTATAAAATAACACTTTTTCGATGTAAAATTTCATTAAAAGTGAATCATCAACAGTTCAACAATAATTAAATTGAACGTGAAACATAATAACAAAAAAAATTGCAAATGAGTTTCAGCCTTGTATAAGATATTGCTTATCCAGTGATAAGTACTGCCCCAATTCCAAATTAGACAAGAGAAGGATTAAAAGACCTCAAAAGTATAAATCGGGAAAACTCTGCCTTCTTCCAAACGTTTATTTTGCTTCTAGTCTTCTACTTCAGAGTCGAGTACAAAGCTTGGAAATGCTAAAGTCACCTCCCTTTAAATCATGGAAACGGCAACGTACTTAATTAATCTTAGAAGGATGTCAATGATAATTAAGAAAGAAAATTAGTTTTGAAATAAAAAAGTAAACAGATTGTATACTTGAGGTAAGGTAGAGTCATGTTCTTGAGGATTGAAGGATTCTTAGCGACGAGCTCTTTCCACTCTTCTTCATCGATCTTCCCATCTTTGTTTGTATCAACCTCCAGCATCGTCTGTTGGTAAAAATTGATTAACAAATTCAACACATGATATTATATATAGGAATATTAATGTTATAAGAATTTTAATAAAGATAAACTAAAATTAGGCATGCATGACGATGACCTGTTCCACGATAGCTTCAATAGATTCTTCCGAGAGTTCTAAGTCTGTTTCACCAAGTAGTGCGCCCACCATCTTCTTCAACTAATTTCCGACCAAACATTATATTACACATAAAATAAACAACATATATATGATCTATATGTGTGTTAAACCATTTTGTAATTTGAACAAAAACTGAAAATTTTGTAATATGATCTATAGTTGTTCGTATAAAGATTTCACCATTTATTTTATTTTTTTCTTTTTTTGACAATTAAACTTTCATCATTTTATTTAACAAATATTTTTCCCACTTTTAATAGTATACGTACCAATTGATGAGATTTATAGCATGTTATTAGTACCTCATGGGGCTGGATGAAGCCTGTTCCATGGAGGTCATAAAGCTTGAACATAACTACAATATAAATTAACAAGATAATATTATTAACGATTTAGTTAATCTCATACGTACATACATTAATACGTATGCTTTCATGATCATAGAGTATTTATATGCATAGCTAGATACGTACAAGAGGACTTTTCATGTTCGGGAGTGTATGGATGGAAGACACTAAGGGAACGAACAAATTCTCCAAACTCAATCACACCGTTGCGTTTCCTATCAAACATGTAAAACACCTGCAACACTATTTCTAATTATTAACTACTCCATAATTATCATTCTAATTAGGTTTCCAAACCAAATATAATAATACAATAATATATATGCTTATTGATCTCATATGCAATAATGTTTACGAGTATGGAATAGATGTACAAACCCTGTCTGCAAATAGATTTTGCATACTGCTGTTTCTGAACAAAGCCAGAAGAAACTCTTCCTGCGATCAGAAATAAGGTCATATAGTTAAAGTACAAAACTAACTGATGCGATGTTTAGTATAAATGTACAATCCTTTTTGAAATAAATAAATTTTACCTTATGGATAAGACCATCGTCTGTAATGGATGTACTTAGCTTCTTGAATAAATTGTGTAAAGCCTCTATCTCATTCACCGTAACTGCATATAAATCAATATATTATATATATATAAACTCTATATATCGATCTATTCATAAAATGCAAACATAGATATTACAGCTCATATTCGTTATACATAGATAGGTATGTCGTCTATTAAAATCTTTTTTTTATCTTTCTTAAGTAATATTATGTTACTAAATTTAGGAGATGTTGTGGTTTTTTGTTTGTTAATTTGACTTACAGGGAGTTTCGGATGCAAGAACATGAGGATCCTCATATCCACGAGGATGCTTTGTTCGCTTCAACGAGAAGCATTTCACGAATGCCAACATTTTTCAATTACTTTTGGTACTATAGAATAATTTATTGGTGCTGCTAAAATAACAAACAAAAAAAACAGTTTCAGGTTCCAATCTTAAACTTGGATGAATGATCCGTTCGGAAATATCAGGATAAATAACAGAAAAGAAATGATCATTGGATTAACAAAAATTAAAAGGGAGATCGATGAATCTCGTAATAAGCTTTATGATCTGATCATTTTATGTTTAAATGTTAAATTAAATCAGGACAACGAATCAAGAACATGATTAGATAACAACTACAAAGAAACACGAAAACAGAGTTGAAACTAAGATGGTCAAACCTATTAACAAACTCTTTGAGGCTTCCATAAAACCCCCCAATTTATTTTTGATATATATGATCATGTAGTAACCCCAAGATGCCAAGATCCAAGCCAAAAGAAAAGAAAAAAAGACGACGAAAAATAAAAAAGTTGAAACCCATGTAGAGACATCTATTTACGTAAAAGAAAAAAGAAAGAATAATTCGATCTTTGTAAATTCAAATCATAAAACTAGATTTATTACCTGGATGATCTTGTGTTCGAATTGGTTGGATTTAGATTTGTTGTTCTTCCATTTCCTGTGTTTGAGAAGACTCTAAATTTTGTATATTACAATTTACAATGATGATGGACTGTTTTTGTGATCGGCGGAAAACAAAAAGGTTGCTTCTCTATCAAATTATGTATTTGCTATTAGTTTAATAGTACTTCATTAAAATTCAACAATCATTTTAAAAATAAAAAAAAAGTTGTGACTGTACCATTTTCGATTTGACCCATAAAGAAATAGTGTCAATAAAGAAAAATTTGTAGTACATAAAGAGGTGGACTATATATATTAATCTGTAAAATTAATCAGCATCCAAAGGATATTTAAACATATACTATATACACTCTTTGATAAAGATGATTGGAGATTAACAAATAATCATTAAACAAATAACTAGGATAATCCCACATGGCGTGGATTATTTCGTTTTTATCTAACAAGAATTGCGTTTAGGCTTACTTATTTGCAAGTTTTTTTTTTTTTTGGTAAAAAAAAACTGTATTTGCAAGTTTATATAAGTATAACGTATTGATGTTCAAATACAAGTGTTTAAATTTGTCATTGATGATCATATTGCTGAACTTTGTCGTCTTGACAAGCATTGGGTTTTCTTTGTAGAAAAAAGTAATTGAGTAGCTGCAGAGGCAAGCATCACGTGAAAGGGGAAAGTGAAGATCCTGAATTGGATGATCCTGGACAGTTATTAGACTTTTCAGAAGCAACGTGGTGGTAAGCATTCTTGGATAGAAGGTTCTCTCAGAATCCCAATCTTTATCAGTTTCAGTGTATCTGTTGCTTCCTTAGCTTCTCTATCAAAGAGTGGCTTCCACAGGTAAAAAATGTTAGACTCTCTATTGTTTCCTCTGCAAAACAATTATAGCCTTTGAAACATCCAAAACAAGGCAATGCAAAATTATGATTCCCAAGTGATCCTGAAACATATTTAAGGCCCATTAGTCGGCCCATTCACACAGGGTTTTTGAATCTCTCCGAAACCCTTCCCTTATGTCGATCCTTTGCCGTCGGAAGAGAGAAGCAAAACCAATGGCAGCGAGAGAAGAAGTGGTGATGGATAAGGATCTGAAAAAGAAGATCAAGGAAACTGTGAGGAAGATCCTGAAACGTTCGAGCTTACTTGAGATTACAGAGATCAAGGCGCGAGAGGAAGCTTCCTCTGAGTTGGGTCTCGATCTTTCGCGAGATCCGTACAAGCTCATCGTGAGAGAAGCCGTGGACAGTTTCATCGAGAAGGCGATTACCACAATCGAGACAGAGATGGGAAAGCTTCATACTCAGATTGTACAAGATGTCGATGGAGTAACAACCGAGAAAACAACAATTAAGACGAAAAAGAAGAAGAAGAAGAAGAAGAAAACAAACGAGGTGGTGGAAGAGAACAACACCTGCTTAGATAACAAACAAGGTTTTGTTTGATTTTCGACGATTTAAGATTGTCTCTAGTGAAATTAGTGTTTTTAGCCAATCGATCTATTACGAAGAACAAGAAGAAGATGATGATGATGATCTATTATTGTTTGTATCAAACTCTGTAACATGATCCATCCATAGCCTTGTTTAGCTTACTAGTGTTTTTAGCCAATCGATCGATTTACTCATCAAGTCAAGTGTTGTATCAAACTCTGTAACATGATCCATCAATAGCTTGCTATTTATGTTCGACTATTTTTGTAACATGATGGAGTTAAAAGATTGTTTTGTACTTGAATCAGAATAGTTTCTTTGTATGAAAGATATTTTAAATTATCATGTTTCAAGATGGCAAACATCAAGTGTTATAAAATCTCAAGAACAAAGAGATATAATGAGCTACACACTAATTAACCCCAGGCCTGCCTCCTTCATATTTAAGATAATCCTTGGCATCAGAGACGACCGCACCTCATGAGACGACCGCCGTAAATCAACTCCAACTCTGTCTGTTTGACTAGGTAGGCAGACAACTTATGTAAAGCACCACCTGTGGAAGGAAGAAAAATGTATTAATGTCACCATGATTTTAGAGCTTTTGGAGTCCAAAATCCCATCATATATAGGTACCTTCACTCTTTTCAGACACATCATCAGCCTCAATCCGGAGATTTGGACATTGGATCCCACTCTTCTCGGACACACCATCACCCTCAATCGGATCACCTGGTCTTGGGATTTTCTGTGCACATTATTTCAAACTATAAAGTCAGTGTGATGTAAAGAGTAAACACATATGCGTCCATATACTCTTATGATTTTGTGTTTATAGCTAGAGAGGAGGAGGGAAGTGAATTTCTTACCATTGTAGAAGCTTTTTCAGATGCATCAAACATCTCCAACACCGTTGTTCCTTTTACGGTTCGCAGGTTATATAACTCACAACCTAGCACAACAGCCACATCAAACAGCTGAGCTTGTTTGTATACATAAGCGGATATGTATTGTCGAGACCATGAGGTATTTAAGAAAAGAAGAAAAGCCTACCTATTTCAGTCTCGTCTAGCTTTTGAAGCGCACATATATGGCCATCTGCTAGATCAACAACTTGTAAATAGTCTCGTACCTGAAGTAGAAAAAGACCAATATCAGATCAATATAACTCATCATACCGAGGACAAAAGCAAGATTATTACATCACAAAGTATCAGGTAAGTTGAAGTCGACGATTTTGAGAAAGAAAATTAACTCTCATGTTATTATTACTTACTATTCAAGTAAGAAAAGTGAACCTATCATAATACTTGAGAGCAAACAATTCCTTGGATTGCCAACCCATGGACCAAGAGTCAAGATTTACATGATTAGGCAAAGCGATAAGAAGCAGGTGGTCTATGTGAGAGTGATGCAGGGATTTAAGGGACAATAAAAATGCATAATCCTTGTATTAGGATGTGAAAGTCTTACATCGAGGCCATCTTTAGTGGTATAGTCAGTTTGAGCTCCCACAGGGTTAAAGTACCTCAGCATTATGATTCTCCATTCAGGATCACAAAGTTGTACACCCCGGCAGATGTTCTCGATGCACAGCTACAAAATGAGAAACATTTCAGGATAAATACCAATCATATCCACACAAAAAAAACTTCTGCTTTGCTATAAAAAAACTACCGAGTACCTGTGTCCGTCCATAAAAACTCATCCCAGACAGGGGAGACTCTTCTGTAGAGCCAGACAGAGTAGCGGAGGAAGAAAATACAAGCTGATTGAGATCAATGACAGAAAGTTAAATCATGTTTCACATATATAAGGAATACCAAAAATCTGTAATTACAGAACAAAAGGGGATTACTTTTTTACATCCGTGTGCAGCCATTACTTCCAAGAGTGTAGTAGTACCAATCAAGTTATTGGTATAATAGAGAAGCGGTTCTGCCACGCACTCGCCGACTGCTTTCTGTCCAGCAAAATGTATCACTGCATCAAACCTGACAGACATAAAGAGAGCTTAGCACGAAAGCTACAAAAAAATTCCGTGAGATTTAAGACTTGAACATGTGAAAATGCGTATATCAGTAAAGGAGGCTCACTTTGATTCAGAGAAAACCTTCTCAAGTGCGGGTTTATCGCGAAGGTCCACCTGCAGGTATAAGATACATGAGCACAATTCGATCCAGCAATCGACTAAGACTACAAGACATTTTGGTCAACAAAACGGAATCAAGCATTGTAAACAAATCGAGATACAAACAACTTTCAATTCAGGTCATGATTACCAAAATTCAAAGAGAAGATGAAGAAAGGGCCAAACCTGGTGGAAGGTGAGATATTCTCCATGATATCCGGCGAGCTCCTTCACGCGTTTGAGAGAGGAATTGTTGAGGTTGTCGATGACGATGGTGTTGTAGCCGCCGAGAAGAAGCTGAAGCACCGTGTGACTTCCGATGTAATTACCAGCACCACCGGTCACCAGAATATTTTTCCCCACCATCGAAGCTCCAAGAGGCGATGAAGAGCTGTTACAGATACGGTCTCAAGTTAGAAGAACAGATCGTTTATAGAGTAAACGAGAAGAGTTAAAAGTTGTTTATAAAGACGAAAGAGAAAAAACCCTAATTCTACTCTAGGGAAGAAGAAATCTTCTGATAATAAATATATTGGGCTGCCGACCCAACAAAAAAAGAAAAATATCTTNTAGCCGCCGGTGATTAAAAAACGAGACGCCACTGCCGCTGATTTATTTGAGCGTCTATTTGCCAAGGTGGAAATCAACTCAATTCTATCGCAGCGACTAAAAAAATCAGTTAGCGGTGCTGTGTTTCTCGTGATTATAGGTCTAATTTTTGGTCGTTATCTCACGATCAAAATGAAACCTCTTTTTTCCTAACGTCAGTAGTATTCTTTTTTTGTTATGAAAATGCATTATACTCGTATAGTAAAGATAACGACATTTGCATTTCTTTCTTTGGGGAGGGAGATTTGACATTTGCATTTACGAGTCAAGAATCTGATTGACTCACCACGTATCTCACACTGAAGCCACAAGTACACTTTGTGGTGCTCCTGCCATCCTTAATGGGGGAACATAGTGTGTGGTCTTAGGCTTTTTAAATTAGGAAATAATGTGAATAGTTGGTGTAGAGGCTGAAACACGTTCTTGAGCAAGACCTGTGCTTAGCCCATGTTCTTGGCGACGTGGCACCTCCTGAGCAAGACCTGTGTTTTGGCCCAAGTAGATTTAATTGCTTTCATATTTGTGTAGGCATCTAAATAATTATCTGTATGCATCCTTAATGCTTAATGTATTCTTTATAACACCAAAGTTATCAACTTGTATTCTTATAAATGTTTTTAAGTTTTATTTACAGTTCTAAAAATCCATTATTTTACATTTTTGTTTTTAGAATTGTATTTTGTGTTTCTTTTTATTTTCAAATCAATTTTAGTATAAGTTTTTTATGTTTTCAATTTAAAAGTTATTTTCTTAAGTTTTTAAAAATGTTATATTGTTAGATTATTAAATTATTAAATTATTACTTAGAAATAAGTTCTACCAATAATCAACTCATTTATCATTGTTGGTGGTGGTTGGTTTTCTACGAAAAGGGATCAGTGAAACTCATCCCTTATCACCCCTAGTACGTATGTGCTATGGCTTTCTCTCGAAGGACTGGATAGTCCACATTTCTCATGGGTATAGGGAGGCTAACCGTCTCGCAGATGGGTTAGCGATCTATGCATTTTCTCAGCCCCTCGGGGTTTTGTTATTTGATTCATGTCCTAGTGTAGTTGTATCGTTATTTGATGAGGATTCTCGTGGAGTGGCAACACCGCGAAGAGTTCGGTTGTAGTTTTTGAAGTTTATTAATAAATTGGAGGAGACATTGTCTCCTCTCTCCTACCAAAAAAAAAAACTCATTTATCATTGTTTTTAAACTACACTTCTTACATTATTTTATTAATTTTTTTACTCTAAGCACACCTTTAGGTGATCTCCCATTAAGGATGCCCTCATCAGTCTTAAGTAATTCTCTCATTTATTATTCATGGACTTAAATAAATCCACATTTCTATACAAAGTACTAACTCATCATTATAGCAAGAATACAAAAATTGCAAGCAAAAATATACAGATAAGAGAAAGGTCTAAGACCACACAAATTGCTACCCATCATTTTCTTGGTATGATACTATGATATAAAGAAAACACAAACACGCATCCTAAAGAAAACTAAACACAGTTTCAAGGATTAAAACTAAATGGGTTGTGCATCGTCCAAGCAAGCCAAAGCTAACGTCGTCGCCGACGTTTACAAACCACCGCCGTCCAGTTTCGCGGTGTTTGATATCAACGCCATCCAAGAGCCATGGCTAAAATTCGATCAAGATGATGATGAGAAACCGCCACGCGCCGCCGCCGTACCAGACAGTACTCTCGAGGATGATGATGACGACGACGCTCCTAAAACTTGGGATGAGGTTAGCAAATCT
>OVBW01002878.1:234-11116 GCA_900406355.1 Erysimum pusillum
ATAACAAACAAAAAGATACTTTTAGTAGATATTCTTAGATGGTTTCAATAAAAATCAATCCTTTGCTTAAGACAACATCTAAAAGTAAGAGCTCTGTTCAGAAGTCAGAGGATTTGCAAAACAGAAAAAGTCAAATTAATCGATGGGTTCTGTTCGAGAACCTGTTAGATCGAAGTGGGCTTGGTACAATAACACAAGCAAGTTGAATTGATGAAATCGATCTCTGAATCACTCTCTCTCTCTCTCTCTTTCTCTGATGAACCCTAATAATTGATGCAGAGGAAGGAGATGAAATTGATTGGAAAGATTAAGCTGTCCATCTCAGATTCAAGATTGAATGTGACGTTAGATCCAAAAATATCTTTGTATAATTGTTATCTGGCGTAGGAGTTGCATTAGTTTTGACATTTAAGACGCCACATGGCGCCCACCATTGCAAGTTTGCAACTACCACATCAATCTCACGACTTCGTCAAACTTTTGGTCCTCTCTTTCATTTCTGATTTTTATGATAAACAAATTATATAACTTTTCTGATTTTTTTTTACTACAAAACAAACAATCTTTCCCTTTTTTTTTTTTTTTTATGTCGGTAAAATTTAAAAAGTTAACACAAATTACTCGGTACTTTTCTATATATTTATAAGATCAGTGGGCAAGCGTGAAAGTTAGAAAACCCTAATTTCTAAAAATCCCTATTCTCTATTTGATAACTATGACTATGATGTCCGATATTTTGCAGGATTTGCTAGAGGAAGTTCTCTATAAGGTTCCTATAACATCTTTGAGAGCAGTGAGACGTACTTGTAAACGATGGAACGATTTATCCAAAGATCCGAGCTTTTTAAAGAAGTATTGTGGTAAAAGAGCCAACGAGTTTCTTCTGGTGATCATGATGAATGATTTTAGGACTTGTTTAATGAGCATCAGTCTCCATGGAATCCATGACAATAAAGACGTGGTAGATCCATTTATAAAGCAAATAGGTGAACTTCATCAAGTCAAGATATCGAGAGTGTTTCATTGTGATGGCTTATTGTTATGCATCGTCATCAATGCGGACCTAACTACACTCGTGGTATGGAACCCGGTTTTGGAACAAACCAGGTGGATCCAACCCATCAACAATTTAAAGCTTGCTTGGTATGGTATGGGCTACGATAACAAGAACAACAACCACAAAATTTTGAGGTTTGCCTATAGGTTTGGCCACATTAAGTACGAAATCTACAATTTAACGTCTAATTTATGGAGGGTTCATTATTTCACTACCCGCTGGAATATGTCATATTATGACGGTGTGTCTTTGAAGGGAAATACTTACTTTATTGCCAAGAAAATTTTGGAAGTGGAAAAAGTAGAGATGGAAGAATTTTTAATTTGTTTTGATTTTACAAATGAGAGATTTGGACCGCTTCTTCCTCTTCCATTCCCTTTTTCTATTCAAAATTCAGTAATCCTATCTACGGTTCGAGAGGAGCAGCTTGCATTGTTATTGAAGAGGTCTGATGCATATGAGACGAAGATATGGATTACAACAAAGATTGAGCCAAATGCAGTGTCGTGGAGCAACTTCTTAAAATTTGATTTTAAGTTTGATTTATTAGGTGCCCGTTTATTCGTTGACAAGGAAGAGAAAGTAGCAGTGATTTGTTGTATAGACGGAGGAAAAAGCATCGACAACACGGCTTACATGATTGGAGAGGATGGATACTACCAAGAAGTGGATCTCGGAGAATCTAATTCTTGTCAATGTATGTGCTCTTATGTTCCAAGTTGTGTGCAGGTCCAGTAATGTCGAGTATTACCTCTACAAGGATGTAATTTGATTCTTGCATTTCCTTTTCATTCATATACTCTTTGTTCATTCTTAGTCGTGTCATTTGAACAGACTTGTCAATTACTGATTAAGTTGATAAAAAATAATAACTTGATTCTCGAAATAATTGTTTCTTGTTGGCGTTCATTGGTGGCCACATCCTTAGAAGAGTCCTCCTTCAAATTCCCAAGAACTTTATAGTAAACACGGTTACTTTCTTCATAGTCTTTTGACAAAGACACACAATTCTTTTTTTTTTTTTTCTTTTGTCAAACACCTAGCTCTTACAAAAAGACTGCTGAAAAATGAAAACTATAGTATAGCCTACTACGTGAAACATAACGAGTGTTAGATTAAAAAAATAAAAACAAATGTTACTTTTGTTGATGTGCATGCTCTGTTTTGGGACTTAATAGAAACAGGGCAAGAATGCTTTTAGTTTTTTTTTTTTTTTTTTTTTTTTGAGATTAAAATTTTTAAANTAAGCAACCTGTTTCAGTTCAAGAAAATTTCTTGCTTAAAGAAAAAAACTCAGTCGAGACTTCCATAACTAATTTAGTAGCAACTAGCAACAACTATCCCTTCTTTGTTACATAAGGGTAAAAATTTTAGACAAACTTACCACCCTATTTTTAACTATAAATTGTCTATCAAATTCAAATCATTCCAAAGTAAATCTTTTTTTTTAAATATAATCATTAGTTTCCAATAAAGTAAGATTTCCTTACATTTTTACAAATGACCAATTCAATAACTATAGATTTTTAATAATTTTAATAAATACAAAATCCAATAAGATAGGATTTTCATACTTTTTATAAATGGTAAACTTACTAATTTGTTGATAATTTTTTTTCTTTTTAAACTTATTTGTTTATAAATATGAGTAGTGGGCAAGCGTGAAAGTTTCAAACCCTAAATTCCATTTGAAACAATGACGTCAATATTCGATCTTTCGCGGGATACTCTAGAGGAGATTCTCTCTAGGGTTCCAATGACATCTGCAAGAGCAGTGAGATCAACTTGCAAACGATGGAACGTTTTATCCAAAGATCCGAGCTTTGCAAAGAAGCATTGTGGTAAAGCAGCCGAGGCGATTCTGGTGATCCTGTTGGATGATTTTAGGGCTTGTTTAATGAGCGTCAATCTCCATGGAATCCATAACAACAAAGACTTGGTTGATCCATCTATAAAGGAGATATGTAAATCATTTAATCATGTCTTTCACTGCGATGGCTTATTGGTATGCGCCACTAAGGACATCACTAGCCTCATGGTTTGGAATCCATATTTGGGACAAACCAGGTGGATCAAACCCATAAGTAATTACCACGGATTAGAAAGGTATGCTCTCGGATACGACAACAACCGTGACCACAAAATATTGAGGTTTTTAATTTATCGCGATCAATATTTTGGGCGACGAATGCGTGGGTACGAAATCTTCGATCTTAAGTGTAATATTTGGAAGGTTATTGATGTCACTCCCGACTGGTATATACATTGGTATACTTGTTGGGGCGTGTCGGTGAAGGGTAATACTTATTTTGTTGCTCAGGAAAGATGGAGAAGAGTGGCAAGTTTTTTAGTTTGCTTTGATTTTACAAAAGAGAGTTTTGGACCGCGTCTGCATCTTCCGTTTGACTCTCATCCTAGAGATACTGTGATTCTATCTTCTGTTAGAGAAGAGAAGCTTGCAGTGTTATGTAAGAGGTGGAGTGCAAGTGAGATGAAGATATGGATTACAACTAAGATTGAGTCCCATGCGGCGTCGTGGAGCTACTTCTTGAAACATGATAGATCAATCATCTATGGAGTGTCGCAGAATAAAGATGTGAGCTTCTTCGTAGACGAGAAGAAGAAAGTAGCAGTGATTTATCGTCAACATAGGACCAACTTCACAGCTTACGTGATTGGAGAGGATGGATACTACAAAGAAGTGGATCTCGGAGAATCTACATCTTGGCCATTTGTATTCTCTTATGTTCCAAGTTGGGTGCAGATCCAGTAATTAATGTCTCCAGTATTATCTCTACAAGGATGTTTTCTTTTGTTTAATTTCTTGCATCTCCTTTTCATTCACTTTTAGTCTTTGGCTTTTCTTGTTTATTTATTAGTCATGTCATTTGAACATACTGGTTTAGTTAATAATTATAAGACGCAAACAAGTTTTGGCTGTTCATGTAATCTTGATCAAGATTTTAAGAGGTCAGACATACATTACATTTAGTTGAAGATTCGCCTTCATTTGGATCCCTTTTTATGAAAAGCACTAGCTCAATATTGCAATGATAGCAAAGTTTCTCTGTTTTGATGTTAAATGCTTTGAGCACAAAGAGATCTTGTGAATTGTGATGTATTTTGTGGATGACAGACAAAGACACTTCCTTAACATGTCTTCTTTCGGAGCCAATTTCCCCCCTGAACAAGCATTCATTTAGTGGTCTAATGCTAAGGATAGGCCTTGAAATGGTTGGTGCTAGTGTCATTCTAGTTTATTAATGTGATGGTTCCTGCTACAGCCCAAGAAAACATTTTAGTAACCCATCACTGTTTTCTTCAGAGTCTAGAATGCAGTGTTATAGAGGAGGTGTGATGCATATGAGACAAAGATATGGATTACAACAAAGATTGAGCCCAATGCAGTGTCGTGGAGCAACTTCTTAAAACTTGATTTTAAGTTTGATTTATTAGGTGGCAGTTTCTTCGTTGACAAGGAAGAGAAAGTAGCAGTGATTTGTTGTATAGACGGAGGAAAAAACATCAACAACACGGCTTACATGATTGGAGAGGATGGACATTACAAAGAAGTGTATCTCGGAGAAACTAACTGTTCTCCATGTATGTGCTCGTATGTTCCAAGTTGTGTGTAGGTCCAGTAATGTCGAGTATTACCTCTACAAGGATGTAATTTGTTTCTTGAATTTTCCTGTTCATTCATTTACTAATTGGCTTTTCATTTTTAGTTGTGTCATTCGAACAGACTTGTCAATTACTGATTAAGTTGATAAAAACAATAACTTGAGTCTCGAAATAATTGTTTCTTGTTGGCGTTCATTGGTGGCTACATCCTTCAAATTCCCAAGAAATTTTAGTAAACACAGTCACTTTCTTCATAATCTTTTAACAAAGACACACAATTCTTTAATTTTTCTTCTTATGTCAAACACCTAGCTCTTAGAAAAAAGACTGTTGAAAAGTGTAAACTATAGGCTAACAAGTGTTAGATTACAAAAGAAAAACAAATGTTACTTTTGTTGATGTGCATTCTCTGTTTTGGGACTTATTTGAAAACAGAGAAAGAATGCTTTTAGTTTCAGATACGAAATTTGGAGATTATAATTTATAAGCAACCTGTTTCAGTTCCAGATTCTTGCTCAAAGTTATTGTTTGGAGATTACAGTATAATTTAGTACTCTTTGGTTTTATAAGCAACCTATTTCATTTCTTAGCAACAGCTGTCCCCATGTTTTTGATATAATGTAAAAAATTTTAGCCAAACTTACAAAACCAACGTATTTATCTTCATGATATTAAAAAGAAAAAAAAATACTAACAATAAACGAGATATTAGCAACCACATTGAACCAAAAAAAAAAAAAAAAAATTTAAACCNATATGGTAAACTAACTTATTTCAGATAGGTTGTTTGTTTATGAATGAGTAGTAGGTGAAAGTTTCAAACCCTAAATCCCATTTGAAACAATGACGTCAATATCCGATCTTTTGCTGGATATGGTAGAGGAGATTCTCTCCAGGGTTCCGATGACATCTGTTAGAGCAGTGAGATCAACTTGCAAACGATGGAACGTTTTATCCAAAGATCCAAGCTTTACAAAGAAGCATTGTGGTAAAGCAGCCGAGGCGATTCTGGTGATCCTATTGAATGATTTTAGGGCTTGTTTAATGAACGTCAATCTCCATGGAATCCACAACAACAAAGACTTGGTTGATCCATCTATAAAGGAAATATGTAAATCATTTAATCAGGTCTTTCACTGCCATGGCTTATTGTTATGCGTGGACAACACTAGCCTCGTGGTTTGGAATCCGTATTTGGGACAAAACAGGTGGATCAAACTCAGAAGTAATTACCACATATCACAAAGGTATGCTCTCGGATATGACAACAACCGTAACCACAAAATATTGAGGGTTTTACAATTTTACTATGGTGAGCAACTAATTCTTGAGTACGAAATCTTCGATCTTAAGTGTAATATTTGGAAGGTTTTTGGTGTCACTCCCGGCTGGTATATACTAAGGTATAGTTGTCGGGGCGTGTCAGTGAAGGGTAATACTTACTTTGTGGCTCAAAAAAAATTGGGAGGAGAGACGACAAATTTTTTAGTTTGCTTTGATTTTACAAAAGAGAGTTTTGGACCGCATCTTCATCTGCCGTTTGACTCTCGTCCTGAAGATGCTGTGACTCTATCTTCTTCTAGAGAAGAGAAGCTTGCAGTGTTATTTAAGAGGTGGATTGCAAGTGAGATGGAGATTTGGATTACAACTAAGATTGAGCCCAACACAGTGTCGTGGAGCTACTTATTGAAACTTGGTAGGACAGTGTTCAAAGGAAGATTGGGGAATATAGATGTGAGCTTCTTCGTCGACGAGAAGAAGAAAGTAGCAGTGATTTATTGTCTTAAAGACAGAGAAAAGAGGACCAACTTCACAGCTTACGTGCTTGGAGAGGATGGATACTACGAAGAAGTGGGTCTCGGAGAATCTACATCTTGGCCATTTGTATTCTCTTACGTTCCAAGTTGGGTTCAGATCCAGTAATTAATGTCTCCAGTATTTACCTCTACAAAGATGTGTATTTTTTATGTTTCTTGCATCTCATTTTCATTCATTTTTACTCTTTGGCTTTTTTATGCTATTCTTTCAGATCTTAGATGTTAAGAGGTCAAACATACATTACATTTAGTTGAAGAATTGCTTTCATTTGGATCCCTTTTTATGATAAAGAGCACTATCTCAATACTGCAATGATAGAAAAGTTTCTCTGTTTTGATTTTGAATGCTCAGAGCACAAGAATTCCTTAACAAGCATTCATTTAGTGGCCTAATGCTAAGGAGAGACCTTGAACTGGTTGGTGCTGGTATGATTCTAGTTTATTAATGTGATGGTTCCTGCTACATGCCCAAGAAAACAAGTAACCCATCACTGTTTCTTCAGAGTCTAGAAAATAATGTAGAAATTGAGATTGGTTCTCTAGTCCTTAAGCATGGTAAAGCTTCATTCTCTATTTATCTGCGTTCGATCAACAGTGTCGCGCGTATTTTGGGCTTTCAGATCAAATGGATCTGGTGAGATGAGATCAGACAGTACTGCTCTTTATAACGAATGGTGTGTTATTTATATGTAGACCGCTATTTCACATATTGGTTTCTAACATTAACACATCTTTCAGCATATACAAGTGCTGTCAAACACAGTTCCATTTTGCAAAGAAATAAGAGAACCCCTCGAAACTTTTCTTAGAAAACATCTCAATTATCAATGCCTCAATGGCTGGTTGATCTAGAAGAGCTAAAACAAGACTATGCTTTATTGGTATAGAGATAGTTATTGAGTTCAGTTCTGAAACTAAAATCCATTCTCATTTGTTTTCCAGTAAAAGGTAACTATTCAAGATTTTCGAAAGTGGAGACAACAGATGAGGAAAACTTGTGGAAAAAAAACTGCTGAAAATTAGATAAGTGTTAGATAAAAAGACAAAAAAAACTGTAACTCTTGTTGATGTGCTTGCTCTGTCTTAGAAATTATAATAAACAGAGCAAGAATGTTTTTAGTTTCAGATAAGGTATTTGGAATTTTTAAACAAGCTGATTCATTTGCATAACACTTATTATTTTTTTTTTTTTGGTTAACTGAGTTCCATAAAACTTATTGCTTAAAAGAAAGACTTTTAGTATTGAATTATAATTGCCCACTTCTCAAGGTAGTTTTGGTTATTTTCCATCTGATAAATTCAACATCAAATTTGGATCTATACTAGTTTAATGGAAGAAGTAGTGGCCGGAGAAGAAAAGTCCTTGTTATCTACGGTGGAAAGTCTCAAGGTGGACGAAAACAAATCAAACCAATTTTGTTTGGGTGATTAGTAGTTACAAAACATTGATTTTTTCTTTTTTAAATTTTATGAAATACCATCAAATACCATAATGTGAGGTGGTATTTTGTATCCACTCTTTTCTAAAATATAAATTGTCTATCAGATCATTCCAAATCATTTTTTAGTAAATTTTTAAATAAAATCATTATTTTCCAATAAGACAGATTTCCTGACATTTTTATAAATGACCAATTCAATAACTATAGATTTTCAATCCTTTTAGCAAATACTAAATCTAATAAAATAGGATTTTAATAAATCACCAATCCAATAATCAATGATTTGAGAAAAAATTAAAATTGATCCAATAACCGATAACCAGATTTACACATATCGTTTGTTAATAAAAAGAGTAGTGGGCAAGCCTGAAAGTTAAAACCCCAACTCTTACGTGAAAGCATGACTACAATGTCCAATCTTTCTCGAGATTTGGTAGAAGAGATACTGTGTAGGGTTCCTATAACATCTCTGAGAGATGTGAGATCTACTTGCAAACTATGGAACGTTTTATGTAAAGATCCGAGCTTTCCAAAGAAGTATTGTGGTAACGCAGCCAAGTCAACTCTGGTGGTCACGATTTGTGATTATAGGGCTTGTTTAATGAGCGTCAATCTACATGGAATCCATAACCACAAAGACTTGGGTGATCCATCTATAAAACAAATAGGTAAACTTAATCAAGTGGAGATATCGAGTGTGTTTCATTGCCATGGCTTATTGTCATGCGTCACCAGGGATAACTCGAGGCTCGTGGTATGGAATCCGTATTCCGAACAAATCAGGTGGATCCAACCCATAAACGATATCTACAAATTATATAAGTATGGTATGGGATACGACAGCAACAACAACCACAAAATCTTGAGGATTAGCTATCGCACATTCTACGTTAAGTATGAAATCTATGATTTTAAGTCTAATCTATGGAGGGTTCTTGATGTAACTACCGGCGAGCTTATATATCGTCAGGGTGTGTCTTTCAAGGGAAATGCTTACTTTACTATTGTGGGAAAAGGACAGGAAACAATAGTAGGGTTAAAACAAAAATATTTACTCTGTTTTGATTTTACAAGAGAGAGATTTGGACGGCGCCTTCCTCTACCGTTTGAGTCTCGTCATGAGGAAGCTGTAATTCTATCTGCGGTTAGAGAAGAGCAGCTAGCAGTGTTAAGGTGTGACGTATATGAGACGGAGATATGGATTACAACGAATATTGAGCCCAATACGGTGTCCTGGAGCAACTTCTTAAAAATTGATATGATACTGTTCATTGAAAGATCTCGGTTTATGATGAGTAGTTTTTTCGTGGAAAAGAAGAAGAAAGTAGCAGTGATTTGTTATGCAGACATATATGATAAACCCAACTACAAAGCTTGCGTATTTAAAGAGGATGGATACTACAGAGTAGTTGATCTCGGAAAATCTAAATGCCAGATGCTTATGTGCTCTTATGTTCCAAGTTCGGTTCAGATCCAGTAAGGTCCAGTACAATACCTGCATGAGGCAAAAGGAAAGGAGGAGATTATTAGTCCGTTATATAGTTTACATTAATATGTTTTCTTTCATTTTTTTGTTGTTGTTTTCTTCCCTCAAGTGTTCTCATGTCCTTTTGAACAAGACTGGTCAAGTATTTATATTTAGTTACTGGTTTCGCTGATCATAAACAAGTATATATACGATTTTAAGTCTAATTCATGGAGGGTTTTTGATGTCACTCCTCACTGCCCTGTATTATCATATCAACACACCGTGTCGTTGAAAGGAAATACCTTTTTGCTAGATGAAGTAAAATGGAGACAGAGGAACCATTGGTTGAAGTTTTTTTACTCTGTTTTGATTTTACAAAGGAGAGATTTGGACGCGTCTTCCTCTGCCATCTCACTATGGTGCGGTAGCTATACCTTCTGTTAGAGAAGAACGGCTTGCGGTATTGTTTAAACCTTTGGGGTTACATCTAAGATGGAGATATTGGTGACAACTAAGATTGAGCCCAATGCAATGTCCTGGAGCAACTTCTTAAAAGTTGATGTTACTGATTTTAAAGTTAATGTTTTGCTGGGAGTTTCTTCATTGACCAAGAGAAGAACAGATACAAAAACATGTTTACCTCCAAATGCATCACACCTTACATTACATCACTGGAGAGGATGGATACTTGAGAAAAGTGGGTCTCGGAAAAGCTGTGAATCTCAAAGCTCGATCGTATGCTCGCCCACTTATGTTCCAAGTTTTGTTGCCTTAAAGCTTACTGATTGCAACTAATGTGGAAACACACTAGTTGAGTCACTATTATCAAACCGTGATTTGCTTGGATTCATCGATGGTCACGAGAGGAAGCGAAGCTTTCTAGTCAAGTTTAATGGTGAAATCACTAAGGTAAAGTAATCCTGATTTTGTGTCGTGGTTCCAACTTTTAAACATATCAGTTGGTATAAAATTGTGGTTGTTTAGAATCTTGTCTGAGAGAGTTTTAATTGGGATATGTTTATGGTTTTTGAAATCTGCTACACGATGTTAATATTGATCTACTCTACGTTGAATCTAAAATGTTTAAACAACGCAAATTCGGAAATTGGATTTTTATCCCGGTTCGCACAAAATGGAAGTTTTTCTATTTTACTTTTATTTTCCTAAGTTTAAAGAGGTTTTGTAGAGAACTTTTTTTTTATTTCTAACAATTGTTAAAACCCCAATTCTCTGTTTGAAAACAATGACGATGCTTTCCGATCTTCCGTATGATTTGTTAGGGGAGATATTGTCTAGGGTTCCGTTGACATGCCTTAGTGCAGTGCGATCTACTTGCAAAACATGGAACAATTTAGCCAAAGATCAAATTTTATGTAACGCAAAAGAAAGGCAGCAGTTTCTAGGGTTCATGAGGAATGATTACAGGGTTTGTTCAATAAGATTCAATTTCCAGGGAATCCTCCTTGAAGACGGT
>OVBW01002879.1:0-11110 GCA_900406355.1 Erysimum pusillum
ATAAGTTATATCTTCGAGAAAAGGAATTTGGATCCAATTTGATCAGATCCGTTTTTTTTTGTAGGGTCCGCGTGTTTTTAAACGGGTCGGATACCGATCCGGCTCGAAAAACGGCTTAAACGGCTGTGACCACTCTTTCGTTCCGATTTTACCCTTAATGAAAATTTTCCAAAGAAGAAACTCAGTGGCATTTTTCGTAAATACTAAGATCGGCTTAAATGGCTCCTGCCCCTCTTCCCCGTTTAATAATATAGATTAATCATATCATCATTACAATTTGAATTCAGAGAGAACTTTAAAGAGTCCTTTGCTATGACATCTACATAGAAGCTTCTTTAACATGAGTAATCGATGTTGTTTAAATTTTAACTCCCAAATAATAATAACGGTCTTCTTCGTTTGGCAGTCATTGGCGACAACGATTAGCAACAGCGACTGTTCGTTTGACAAAAGCTTTAGCGACGAACAAATCTCGTCTTTGGGAATAAAAATGGATCAATTTTAAGAGTTCTCGAATCTCGAAGAGAATCACAAGGGGAATGATCGGTTTGATCGCCGAGGTAGTGGCACATTGAATGTATTAGTTCTATCTGATCATTCTCTTTGCTTCCTTGATCTTCAAATTCAAGTGTAAGAAAGAATAAGACACCTAAAAGCCATTACGTTTTCATTGATACTACGTGCTTTACAAAATCCTAACGAGGGACTTCTCCACTCAACGAAAACTACTTTGCAAAATGTGGAAACTTTCCGATATCTCTCTAATCTCCTTCCTAAGTTTAAAGCGGGATCTAAATTCGAAACCAAACTCATCAGAACAACCAAAGTCATCAAAAAACATCATCCAATGTTAGAGGAGCTCCAGCGTCCAACACTTTTTCCTTCAAGTCCTTCAACTCTTCCTCGATTTCTCGCATTCGAGTCTCATAAGCTTCTTCTTTTTCCTTCTTTTCTAACACCTCATTTAGTTTCTTCTCTAACCAATCCAACTTAAATCCAGCCTCTTTCATAGATCTCAGTAAACCATATGCACCAGCCAAATCATCATCTGAGATTTCTCGAGGCGACTGGCGCAGAATCTCAGTCACACTAAGTAGGACATTCATATACGATGTCTTCAAAATCGGATTCTTTGGTCGAAACTCCAATGCAATGTCTGGATGTTTTTCAAAAATACGCTTCACAAATTCCACCTGCAAGTAAAAAATGTGATGAATAAAAGTAAATATTGTCCCAAAATTTCAACAAAACTCAAAAAGTTTGCATCTTTATTTACCTGTGAAGGAAGAACTTCAAACCCATTAACATCAATGCTTTCTCTAATCAAATCTTTAGACTCTTCACCATCATCATTTAGCTTTGTCTTTTTCATAGNCAAAATGTGATGAATAAAAGTAAATCTATTGTCCCAAAAATTCAACAAAACTCAAAAAGTTTGCATCTTTATTTACCTGTGAAGGAAGAACTTGAAACCCATTAACATCAATGCTTTCTTTGATCAAATCTTTAGACTCTTCACCATCATCATTTAGCTTTGTCTTTTTCATAGGTTGGTTTGATTCTTTGCATATCACAATTTTGTCAATAATTTCAAGAAACTCCACAACAATCTTGATTTCTCCATTCACCATAAACCCACCATATTGTTCATCAAGTTTCGCAATGGAAAACATAGTTTTACATCCCAAAGCAGAACTCCTTTGATCAAACATGGTTTCTGTAATTAATCACACTCAAAACTCGTAAAAATANAGTAAAAATATGAACTTTATAAAACAAGAGAGTGTAGAAATAATAATCTCACCAATCCGTTGAGAGAATTTTTCAGATTGTTGATTGATTAGAGTAATTGAAAGTTTAGCGTATCNGTAAAAATATGAACTTTATAAATTAAGAGAGTGTAGAAATAATAATCTCACCAATCCGTTGAGAGAATTTTTCAGATTGTTGATTGATTAGAGTAATTGAAAGTTTAGCGTATCTATTCCATCCAAAACCCATTTTTTGACGAGAATCTTCAGCAACAATCAGAGTTATAGATAAAGAGTCTTTAAAGTTATTTTCTGGGGATTGTGCCAAAACACGCCTACAAGCCAAAAGAACAAACATTACAAATCACATAAACACTAATATCTATTTTACACATTACACAATACACAACAAGTTGTTGTTCTCACCAGCTGCAATCACCGATAACAAAATAATTCGAAAAAAGCAGATCTGAATCTAGAGAGGAGACATTATGAATCACCCAAGTGAACTTGTTATCAACTAAATCTCCCATTGAAGAAACAATGAAGCGAACTTTGAACCCTAGAACCAGAGAGTGCGAATCGCAAAATCAAACCGTAATGTTTTGTGTACGGTTGTTTCTTCGCTTATGTACTTCGGCTCAATGCATTTNCGGGGATTGTGCCAAAACACGCCTACAAGCCAAATGAAAAGTACATTACAAATCACATAAACACTAATATACACATTACATAACAAGTTGTTGTTCTCACCAGCTGCAATCACCGATAACAAAATAATTCGAGAAAAGCAGATCTGAATCTAAAGAGGAGACATTATGAATCACCCAAGTGAACTTGTTATCGACTAAATCTCCCATTGAAGAAACAATGAAGCGAACTTTGAACCCTAGAACCAGAGAGTGCGAATCGCAAAATCAAACCGTGATGTTTTGTGTACGGTTGTTTCTTCGCTTATGTACTTCGGCTCAATGCATTTTTTGGCCCATTCTATTATTTCGGCCCAAGTTTTGATTGGCCGAATATCAATTTGAGCCTTGACCAAAAAAAAGAAGATGATATGATTAGTTCAGGGAGCACGAGATCGATCGATCATTTTACCATGGATAGAATGATTACTTACATTGTTAGTGTGTACTGTACTTCTTCTATCCAACCAAATGATGTATGTTTACCAAATTTGTTGTATCTTTTGAACTGCTAACTAAATTAACTTGAGTCCATAGTCAAATGGAAGCTATCATGATATTCTTTTGATACTTTTACATNAGATCGATCGATCATTTTACCATGGATAGAATGATTACTTACATTGTTAGTGTGTACTTCTTCTATCCAACCAAATGATGTATGTTTACCAAATTTGTTGTATCTTTTGAACTGCTAACTAAATTAACTGGAGTCCATAGTCAAATGGAAGCTATCATGATATTCTTTTGATACTTTTACATGGTTTTTCATCATGATTGCATTTGTTTGCGTCACAATGATGTAATTTCAACTAAAACAATAAAAAGACTCCATACACGCTAAAAGACACAAAACCCAAATACACATTAACAAAACGCAACAACGCTAAACAAATCCCATAGTCTTACTAGCTCCTCCAACAACCTAGCTAACCAGCCACAAATCAAAGCACAANTACTAAAACAATACAAAAGACTCCATACACGCTAAAAGAAACAAAACCCAAATACACATTAACAAAACGCAACAACGCTAAACAAATCCCATAATCTTACTAGCTCCTCCAACAACCTAGCTAACCAGCCACAAATCAAAGCACAAGCCAGCAACTTATCTACTCTACAAATAGGCATCGACAAATGAACACAACAAAATCCTAACAAACGACACCAAGACATTAGACATCCTAAGGTACTAATCGGAGAGACCAAAACCCGAAGTAGCAGCCTATAATAGGATCTACTCGGATTTCCCTAGTTGTAGGACCTCGGATGGAGCGAAACACGTGCTGCAATATATAGTAATAAGGTTTAGGTTGTAGTTGTAGTTTTTTTCGCACAATAGGGCGCCTTCTTTTGGCAAGAAGTCAACATTATTCTAGTTTAGTAGCGTTTCGAAAGAAATAGATCTATTACTAGAGGAGTAGAGAGCTTTTCAGATAAAGATGTCACGTGTCACATCCTTATTTACATACATAAAAAATTATCTCAGTAAATACGATATTGCATAATAATGATAAACAACACCATAATTTATTGAACGCAAAAGTTTTTTAAAACACAGTATTTATTAACTATTGTTGAATGTAATTAATGACTACACATATTGGAGTCTTTGACCAACCTAGTCATATACATGAAAGTTATATCTTCTATATAATGCATTAGACACCGAACGTTTTTAACCTATCTCGGAAAAGTAATTACTCTTTTTATAAACTCTTGCTACACCCACCCCCACCCCCACCTTCTTTCATAATTTATACTCAATTGAATATGTCTTTTGTAGTTAGTGTAAACACTGCAAATCCCCCACCAAAATTCAAGAAACTAACGGATGTAGAGTCATCTCTGTTTCTTCCATTACCAGATGAGATTATTGTGAAGTGTTTTGCTTACACTCCAAGATGTTACTATCCTTCACTATCTCTTGTCAATAGGGCTTTCCGTCGTTTCGTCGCCTCGACAAAACTTAATGTTGTACGTTCACTCTTTCAACAGACCCGAAAACGTTCTTTATATTGCCTTGAGATTCAGTCATGAAGAAGATCCCATTTGGTATACTCTCAATCAAAAGCCTTACAAAAATGAATCTAACTTTTCTAACCATAGATTGGTTCCTTTTCCTTCTTTAATTCCTTCTTAATTTGCCTTGTTGGGGATCTTTTGTTATTGTTATAGGTCAAGAGATCTATGTTTTTGGTGGATGCATCAATGGTGAGCTCACCTCCAATGTGTTTGTTATCAATTACATGCTTAACACATGTCGATTTCTTCCTAGTATGCGTGTGCCACGTGGTTGTGCTGCATTTGGTGTTGTAGATGGCAAGATTTATATAATAGGAGGGTGTAACAAGACTGATTCGTTGGATAATTGGGTTGAGGTTTTTAACCTTAAGAAGCATGCTTTGGGAGTGTTTTTAAAGTGTTTATAATGAAGAGATATACAAGATAACGCGTAAGAGTGTTGTGATGGACGAGAAGATTTACATAATGGATCCTACTGATAGTTTTGTTTATGATCCTAAGAAAGGTACATGGGAGAGGGACTTGATATTGAATAGAGATTGGAAAGTTGGTTCGTGCGTTATTGACAACAGGCTATACANTGCTTTGGGAGTGTTTTTAAAGTGTTTATAATGAAGAGATATACAAGATAACGCGTAAGAGTGTTGTGATGGACGAGAAGATTTACATAATGGATCCTACTGATAGTTTTGTTTATGATCCTAAGAAAGGTACATGGGAGAGGGACTTGATATTGAATAGAGATTGGAAAGTTGGTTCGTGCGTTATTGACAACAGGCTATACACTTTTGGTTTTGACTATCAAAAAAGATATCATCGATTAAACGTTTATGATCCGAAAGTTAAGATTTGGAGTTTTGTGAAAGGTGTTGAAGATTTACCGAAGATGTATGACACAAAAACGTCTAGAATGGCGAATCATGGGGGAAAACTTGCAATTTTCATCACCCGTGGTAAAAAAGAAACAACTATTTGGTGTACAGAGATTGCGTTGGAAATGCGAGGACAACAAAGAGAAATTTGGGGAAAGGTTTTATGGTTTAGTCTTGTGCTAAAACCAAAAATATCTCGTAGGATTGTTCAATGTTTAAATGTAACAATTTGATGAAATATGAAATGACTTTATATAATCGTAATATTGTATGGTTTACTTATTTAAGTCAAGTTTTCATGACTTTGTAATGTTTTATTATATAATAATTTCATATCTCTCCTTTTTTTTTAAAATATATTTTGCAGTTTTAAGTTTAATTAAAATCTTCTCTATTATTGGACTAATAACGCGGGCTAGTGTATGATTTTATCAACTGTACATATATATACAAAGATGTTATAAACCTTATCGAAAACACCAGCTTAATCGCATTATCGAATCAGGAAACACCATAAGAATAAGAAGACAAGCTTTTTACGAGTTCAGATCATCGATGTGATCAAATCCTACGTCTCTACTAGTTTATACTAGCAATCCACTATCTTAGGAAGACTCACCCACACGTAGCTCTTACATCAAATATTGAGCTCGTGAAAAAAATGAGTTTAACGAAGATGTGAGAAGAAAGAAACAGAGATATTTAAGGCGATTTAATAAATCTAACAGCAAATCCTATAGACCTCGAATTTAGACTCCTTTCCTCAAACCCTCTGACACAGTCCGAGTATTCTGAGCCATTTGTATCCTCCGATTTAATTAAAATCATTATTTTTTGGATTTAACTTTGGTTTCCTGATCTTCTGGGCTTTCCCTAGGTTTTCAGAATTTTCGGATTATTCGGGTCGGCTTATTCGGTTTGTGGTTTATTCGGTTTTTGAGAAATATTGCCGAATTGCATCGAAAATTTAATCGGTTTCGGTTTATTTGGTTCGGGGTTTTCGGTTTATTCCGAAAACCCAGAGCTATTTTGGGCTTTTGCTTCACCTTTTAATTCACCGTTTAATCAATTTTAACTTTTAAAGTCATATTTGTCCCTTCAGCTTAGAGTTTGGTACATTTTTTTACTAAAATGTAATATAATGCTTAAACATTAGTCACTAATCATGCTTAGACATTAGTCACTAATCATTATTCGTTAGACTTTTAAATTTTAAGAGTATAATAAAGTTTTAAAGGTCAAAGCCAACATATTAGTGGGAACCTCATCTTTTATGTCTTCTTCCTTCACCTAATCTCTCATCCGTGCCGGTATATATTCATCTAAACACTAATCTTTTTCTTGATTAATTTCTCGTTAATTTTCACTAACTGTTTTGTGGATTTAATTCAGCGATTGATTTGACGAAAGAATCTGTTCCGGGAATGCAAGTTGAGTATATTGATATAACTCCATTGCCATTGATTAATACTGATTGTGAAATCAACGGTACTTATCCTCCAGTCGTTGAAGCTTTCAGGCAAAAGATTCTTGAAACTGATAGTATATTCTTTGCTTAATTTGATGTAGAGTGTCTTCCTGTAGAGCTTTTAGACACCTTTTAGACCTTTTAGACACTAGATCTCTTTTGTTGGTATCATAAATCATTTTTTTATTTTTGTTTTATTTAAAGACACCTTCTCATCTGATAGAGGTGGTCTAGCAATATTTGACTCCATTAAATGACTCAAAGAAAAACATCAAAATGACTAAAAAACCATTAAAAGAAAATGACATCAGTAACATGGAGACACCATTCTTCAGGGAGGAATGTTTTGAGGCTCCTGAATTGCACATGGGACTGATCGGTCCTTAATGACGTCTAAGCTTGAGATGGAGGGGTTTTGAATTCCTCAAGTTGTTCTATCATAGTATCACCCTCACAGTTTGTAGTTTGGTATTGAACATGCCGTGCTGGGTAACCAGAAGGTACAGGATGGTAGAACACATTCTTATCGATATTGGCAAATGAAATCATTTGATTCGACCAATCCATGATTGCTCCGACAGTAGCTAGGAAGGATCTCCCAAAGATAAGATGGGAATCGTAATGATCATCGACTTCCACTACTAAAAAATCTACTGGAACATCACAATTTCCAACTTGAATGAGTACATCAAGGAGCTCACCCTTAGGCATGCATATTGAATTGTTAGCAAGCGTGATTATCATCTTGGATGGACTAAGATTAGTGATTCCCAATCCATCAGCAATGCTTGAAGGCATAACATTAACACACGCTCCTGAATCACAAAGAGAATCATTGAATTGGACCCCGTCAATCGAACAAGGAACAACAAAGAGCCCTGGATCTTCTATCTTGTGCAACGTCCTCCTACACACGTTTGGTCTTCTTGCTTTGTAAAATAACATCTCAATCTCATCCATGCTNGATTATCATCTTGGATGGACTAAGATTAGTGATTCCCAATCCATCAGCAATGCTTAAAGGCATAACATTAACACACGCTCCTGAATCACAAAGAGAATCATTGAATTGGACCCCGTCAATCGAACAAGGAACAACAAAGAGCCCTGGATCTTCTATCTTGTGCAACGTCCTCCTACACACGTTTGGTCTTCTTGCTTTGTAAAATAACATCTCAATCTCATCCATGCTTTCATCACTCTTGGTAAAACAACTTCTTAGAGTATAATAAGTTTCCCATGCTTCTTTGAACCCCAAACCGGTTTGTATCATCCTTACTTTCATGTTGAATCTATCGAGGTCTTCCTCATTAATGGTTCTTTTTCCCTCCTTTTCAAAACCACCAAATCGGTCAACAAACTTTGAAGTAGACTGAGAATTAGGGAGCTGATTACCTCGGATATGTGCATTCCTGTTCATCACCATACAATATCCTACTTTTTCTTTTTTAGTCATAGTGACACAAGAGTCAAGTTGGACAACCTCACGTGTAGGGATTGCATCGTAGAAAACATTCCTATTTATTTTGGAAAAGAATATCCTCTTATTCGACAAATCGACCACTGCACTGGCGGTTCCAAGAAATGACCTCCCAAGGATCAAAGACATGTTAGAACCTCCGCTGATTTTCATGAGATAAAAATCAGCGGGAACTAAGTAACTTCCAACCCGAACATCTAGATCGCGAACGTATCCTTGTGGAGTTATTGTGGAAAAGTATTCAAAATCCTCTTCAAGATTGGGCAGCTTTCTCAAAGCTAGAATATGGACGTTTTTCACTTGACGCAAGAGTGCCTTAACTTTTTCCAAATCTTCTTCACCATTTATTATGGCTTGGTAAATTTTATAGTATAAAGAGATGTTCTTTATTATCTCCGTAAAAAGAATATCATCGGTAAGTTCACTCACATTCTCCTTATACTTAGCACACTTGTTCCCATCTAGAGATTTCTTCTTACAACTTGGAAAAGAAATTTTAGGAACATAAGGTGGCGACTCCACATAAATTTTGAACCTATTTGAGATTGAAGACATTTGGAAAGATTGAACATATTTTATCTCATTTGCATATGTATCTTATATAAACAAAAAATGATCATATGGTTTTAGGTAATAAATTGAAACTAAAGACTTTAAAACCAGTTAGTTTGTTTATTTAGTCAATTCAAAATTTGGCGCGTTATTTATTACTATTAGTAATTTATTATGGCGGGTTGTTTATTTTTGTTGACTAGTTAGTTAGTTTTTAGTATTGAATTTTGAAATATATATCATTTACCAAAAATTTATAGGATGCATTTTCAATATTTACTTTTATCATTCTTATTATATTGAATATATTTAGCACATGTTTTTGAGTTTACAGTTTTGATAAATGATAGTTATATTTCATACTTATTTTTAAGATTATTAATGCTTCATCACAAATATATAAGAGAAAAGAAATGTTTTAGTTCTAATGAAATGATAAAACGAGAAAATAACATTAAAATCTCAATAACACAAAATTAGAACCAATCGGTTTTCATATTTATTTAAACCCACCAGAAAATAACGAACCAAAACGTTCCACGTCATCTTTCTTCAAACAAAGACCAATCTCAACACCACCACTTCCGTCTCCACTCTCCGACAATGAAACCGAAGCATCTTTATCAATCGTCACTATCTCCACCTTAACCGGTTTTCCCCACCCAAAATCCGAGCCATAAACCCCTAACCGGGTTGAACCGGCAACCGAAATCATTTGTCTTCCCGGTTCCATCCTCTTAAACGCTTCAAACGGCGAAAGCATATTCTTTTCAATATTCTCCGGACACAATCCGTTGACCCATCCGGTCAAACTCTCAACCGCTGAGATAAAACCTTTTCCTTCTCCTTCTTCCAAAATTGGCTCTGCTTTCACGTCAAAATCTCCTGAACCGACGATGCAGTTTCCAAAGTACGTTGACGGTAACGGAGGGCTTAACCGGGACCTGAAGTCTGAAGCAAAACCAATACATACGAACCGGGTCGGGTCACCTCCACGCATCTTCACCATACATGTTATAATGTAAGCGTAAGTGATGACAAAAGTAGATAAACGGAGCTTCTTGGCGTGTGACTCTGTCTTGACTAGTTCACGTAGCTTCTTGATGTTTTCTTGAGTTAACCGGTACGTGACTCGGAGAATGTCCGATCCGATTTGTTTGGAAGGAAACAGTTTTAAGCTTGGTTTGTTGTTAGAAGCTGAAATCCACCGGTTCAAGAGTTTTGTCTCGATTCCGGTTGGGTCTTGAACAAGTTTATGATCTAAACAAGGGATTAGATCTTGCGGCAGAGCTTCATGTTCTTGTTTACAGTTGTGAGCCCATGCTTTGAGAAACATGGCTGTAGTTTTTCCATCTAAAACGGCATGATGTGCGGTTACGCCGAGACAAAACCCTTGGTTAGGGAAAAACGTTATCTGAACGGCGAGAACGCGAGCGGATTCGTAGGAAATCGGTAATTCGGGGACTAAAGGATGAAACTCGGTGGCCGGACGAGGTTCATCTCCGGCGAGACGAGAAAGATTACCGTTAGATTCAGCTACCGTGAGGTACACGGCATCTTTTTCGTCAGGAGAATAGACAATGGACGGTTTGGTGTCGATTGAGTCCCACACGAGGCGGCCGGCGAGTGGGAGATAGTGGAGGAGGGTGGAGGAGAGAGAGGACTTGAGTTTAGGGATGAGAGAAGAGTGAGTCAACTCTGGGACGTGGTAGAAAATAACACGGTCAACGGGGTGAAGTTTGAGCCAACCTAAGTCAAAGTAAGTGAGTGGGATTGTGAGTGAGTCACAAGGTGGTGGGCTGACTCGAACTACCTCGAGTATGTTAACGGCTGAGGAATTCACCATGACTTGGTTGTGAAGTCCAAAGTTTTATTGTTTGACTATGTATAGACATAAGCTCCTGTTGGAGGTTAGTCTTTAGTCTTTACTTCTCTCCGAAGAACATCAACCACCTGATAAGTTTACCCAACCGGTGGGTGTGTGTGTATATGATATATTTCTTTTAAAAGGGAAACAAATTTATTTTATTTTTATTTTTTTAACTCCAAATCAGACTTTTATTAATTTGAACCAAAGATTGTAATGTTATACATAAGGACATAAATACAATCAAATGTTTTTGTAACGAAAAAGCAAAAAAGTTTAGGCACCGCGATCCGAATCATATGCTTAGTTGCTTTCGTCTTATCCTTCAATCTTGTATGACTTTCTAGCTTGAGAAACATCTGTTTTTTGTCGATGATCCATCTTTTACGCTTTCGAAAGACAA
>OVBW01002880.1:0-11108 GCA_900406355.1 Erysimum pusillum
TACTGCTACATAGATTCTTCAATAGATAAGGAAAACAAAATGATAGGTGGGCAACTCTAAGAAGACAAAGCTCAATATCTCTACTTTAAGTCTACTTTAAGTTAAACTTTACATATATATACAAACGAGATAGACAGAGTTTCCATAGAAAATACAAAAGTGTCTTCTTCTATCTAACCCCAACCTTTTTCCTCTTGATACAAAGTTTTATCTCCAACTTTTCACCACNTGAAAACTTGCTTTAAGAGTTCTCTTTACCTCTGGTGATTTGTACATCACAGTGTGTCCATCCACAGTGTAGGCGATACGATATGAGAACTTTCGAACTTCTGGAGCAGGTGGTGCGATGCAGCTTACGGTTACATACACACCACAAGGCTCCCTAAAACACTGCACTGCAAACAATAGTCTCATCTGAAATTCCCTTATAGTTACTATCTTATCACTGATGTTCATCTGGACCTGAAAGGAAATGCCACAACGGAACCTACTACACCTATATGTTTGCCTGTAAACTTTTTTGTGCGTTTTATTACACCTATATCTTTTCCAGTAACCTCTCTTGTGGGTATTACTGTAGTGGTTGAAGAGATCCTTGTATGATCCGGTGTACGTGCAGTCCAATGCAGGGCAGGAGCATTGAGAGAAAATGCATTCCTTTTTACGAATTGATGCTTTCTCATAAGATACGTTCTTGGTACATCCAAACTTGGCGTTTTGGCATGCGACAAAGATTGATTCAAGAACAACCTCCATTGCTCTGCATCGAATGTGGCCAAAAGGCGAAGCACATGTAGGACACTTATTACTCAGTTTGGGACAACAAGAAGAGCAAGCCAAATGCCCATTATCACACTGAAAATCAGCAAAACCAATGTAATAACAATCAAAGCAATATTCAAGAAAACCTAACAACACATTATCCACTTGACTTTACATCAACTAACGATCAGAAAAAAAAAAACAATTGAACTAAAAATAAGATATCACATGAAACAAAATGCAACTGTAAGCTTAAAAAAGTTGTCTCAGCCTTATAAAACATCTAATAAGATGACCACAATTCCAAAATACCATCTTTTTAATAGCAAAGTGTTAAATCAACAATGAAATGTTAAAACCCTAAACTGAAAGATAGGAATAGTGAGTGGCTCCATACAAAGAGGACAATCGAGAATATCAAAATACAGCATAGCCGGACGTGTGTCCTCTGTTCGTTGCTTCTTTCTCAAATGAATGACGCTCGAACCATTAGCCTCATTGCTTGAGACACTCTCCATATCAATAAGCTCTGAAAATTGAGTTGAAACAGGTACACATATACATACGAAATTAAACAAGTTAACTAACCACACTAATCATTTCTCGTATGCAATTAACAACTCAGTAACTATGAATATGTTAATTTTTTTTTAAAAACGAAGCTTTTGTTCAGACCTAACAGAAGCAGATGCAATTGAATCTCAAGAATATAGACAGGAAACAAAACTGAGAAGAAAAGAGTCTCAATACTGAAGTCACATTCAAAACAGTAGCCAAATACAAACCCACAAAATCAAAGAGTGAACTCATCAAACCAAGATAAATTTTGTAATCCTGCATCAATTAAAAAAAAGTCTGAAACTTGACCAGAAAAAGTACCCAATTGAGCTCATACAGCAGATGGTGAAGACAAAACGTCGACGGAGAAGAAGAAACGGAAACTTGCGTCTGGCTTGACACAACAACCCGGCTCGTTCTAATGACCCGACCCGTATCACTATTTATTGGGTTAATGGGCCTTAAACCATTTGGTTATTAAAGGTCGAGTTTTAGAAAAGGAAAAAGAAAAGATCGAGTTCTAAGAAAAAGGAAATAAAACATTAGCAGTAACCTCAAGTTTCTATATATAATCACATAAGCCGTTACCTGAAGAAATTAAAAACTATTTCACTCTCTCTTCTCTTCTTTTGCAAGTTAGGTTTTCGTTAATTTTTTGTTTGAAAACTTCTTCCTGTGCCATGGAGATTGGGATGTGGAGAACGATACGAGTCTCTACGGTGGTATCAAATCTACCTAACATTAGAGGGATTACGAACATAGTCTCAATCAAACAATACGAAGAGATTGAAGAACTGACGACTGATTACGAAAGTGGAATAGTATTAAGTTTTGGATCGCGGAGGTCTCCACTTGCAACGAATTCTCACATCAGCTTGAAGCCACGTAGCTTCACGGGACATGATCTCTCTCAACTCCTTTATGATCATCAAGAGGTTCCTTATGCAGGGGTGTTAGGTCAAAGAATCGCTCATGATGTCAACGAGTCTCTAGCTAAGGATACGTCTCTTCGAGAACCTCTTTTCGTAACCGTCAATGCGACATTTATCAAAGAGAGGCGTTTGATTGTGCCGCGTATTGTGGATCCTCCGTCGAGAGGTGCTTCAGGAGAGGTTTTGCAGAGATTGGTTGAAGAACAGAGAGTTGAATCGGTGGATTTGGAAAAAGAAGATGAAACATGTTCGATTTGTATTGGGAACTTGCCGGGGAGTCATGAAAACATCATTCGGATGCCTGATTGTTTGCATATGTTTCATCANTATTGTGGATCCTCCGTCGAGAGGTGCTTCAGGAGAGGTTTTGCAGAGATTTGTTGAAGAACAGAGAGTTGAATCGGCGGATTTGGATGAGACATGTTCGATTTGTATTGAGAACTTGTCGGAGAGTCATGAAAACATCATTCGGATGCCTAATTGTTTGCATATGTTTCATCAAGATTGTCTCTTCAAGTGGCTTAGTCGTCCAAACTCGTGTCCATTGTGCGGGAAAGTTCCGTACGAGGAGGAGTAAGAGAAAGAGAGTTAAGTGTTTTGGGAGGTTTATCCTTATGTTTAGGGTAGAAATTTTGAAGTCTATTCGATTTCTTGAGGGGTAATATAATCATTCTTATGTAATCAGTTTTATCTAAATTTTTTTGTATAACATTGAAAATTTTCTTTTATCATTGATACTTGCATAATGCTCTGAAACCCAAACATATATAACTCATAGTTGAAATCACAGGGAAAGAAACATGAACAAAGATATGGTAACGCCATATATATTGAAGTTATCTTTTAGCTAAAAGATGCATTACCTATATTGTTCTCTTGTTCTGTAACAAGCCTTAGCCTTGCAGGAAAATTTGAAGTGACGTCTTGAGTCGCTAGGACGTAAATTCAAATCTGTCAACAATAGCTATATAATGTACAGATTAATCAGAAAACACACAAGAATGAATATTTCTTTACCCAAGATCGAGCATTGGAAAAAGAAAGGAAGAAGAAGATTCCGGTTAATTAGTACCAATTATTTTCTTACTTACAAGAACCGGAATCAACCGAACCATTACCAAACTATTAATTCCGGTACAATAATCCAACATAAAAGAAAAAAGGAAACACCCAATTAACGGTCAAGATTAGAAAAATGGAAATTAGCGAAAAGCAAATAAACGCGTCAAATTTAACGCGTTTAAATTTGACGCGTCAAATAAACCCAATTCAACGGTCACGATTGTAAAAAGGAAACAAAGAAAAATCGAGATCTAAGGAAAAGGAAATTAAACATTAGCAGTAACATCCAAGTTTCTATATATAATCACATAAGCCGTCACCTGAAGAAATCTATTTCACTCTCTCTTCTCTTCTTTTGCAAGTTAGGTTTTCGTTAATTTTTTGTTTGAAAACTTCCTTCTGTGCCATGGAGATTGATATGTTGAGAAGGTTACGAGTCTTTAAGGTGGAGGTAAAAAATCGACCTAATATTAGAGGGATTACGAACATAGTCTTAATCAAACCATACGAAGAGATTGAAGAACTGCAGATTGAAAACGTCGACGAAAGTGGAATTTTAACAAATACGGGACGGCGGAGGTCTCCACTTGCAACGAATTCTCACATCAGCTTAACGGGACCTGATCTCTCTCAACTCCTTAATAATCAAGTGGCTCCTTATGCATTAGGTCAAAGAATCGATCATGATGTCAACGAGTATCTAGCTAGGGATTGGTCTCTTCGACAACCTCTTTTCGTAACCGTCCATGCGACATTGACAAGGCGTTTGATTATGCCGCGTAATATTGCTTTTCCTCCGTCGTTGTTGTCGAGAGGTGCTTCACGAGAGGTTTTGCAGAGATTGGTTGAAGAACAGAGAGTTGAACCGGCGGATTTGGAAAAAGAAGATGAGACATGTTCGATTTGTATTGAGAACTTGTCGGAGAGTCATGAAAACATCATTCGGATGCCTGATTGTTTGCATATGTTTCATCAAGATTGTCTCTTCGAGTGGCTTTGTCGTCAAAACTCGTGTCCGTTGTGCCGGAAAGTTCCGTACGTACGAGGAGGAGGAAGAAGAAGAGAAAGAGGGTTAGTGTTTCGGGAGGTTTCTTCTTATATTTAGGGTAGAAAATTTGAAGTCCATTCGAATGTTATCAATCATTCTTATGTTATCAATATCAATCATTCTTATGTTATCAGTTCTATCTTAATTTTTCTGTACCGACATTTAATATTTGGTTTGTGGTGAAGATGATAACTTTTGTATAAAGAAATTTTTGTTTCTTTCGTTAATACTTGCATTCTTTTGGATATCAAGTAGTTATGGTTTACAGAGACAAAATTACGTAAGAATATGTTAAAACGTACCTTATTGTGCATAAGAATTAAGAGTATCATGAAAGATTGAGTGAGTAAATTGACAATTACACAATGGATTAGATCATGTCTGCTAATTTAAGTTCCTTCTTCCTCAATGCTTGCATGTATCCAATGAACTTCTTTCTTTGACTTGACTCAGAAAATGAAGATGCACTTTCTTCCTTGTTATCATCAATTCCGCTTTCTCCTGACCCTTTCGCGCGATTTATTAGTCCCATAGTGTTGAAACAGGTGCTAGATTGATGCAAACATTTCGGTTTCATAAGTCTGCTTCTCATTCAAGATCGACTAATCTCCTCTGTACCGGAGTCTCCTCGTCCCTCAGTTCCACTAGTTTAGTCTTCCAGCAATGTGAGGCATCTTGCTCTTACATTTGAGAATGGTCAGGCCTTTCCATTAGACATTGTTTCCGTCATGCTCCAAGGGTGAAGATTTGCAACACGAAATGGTCCAGTCTACTCAACTCATTTTGTGCAATCCCAACGTTCTTCACAATATTACCTGCAAAAGATCAATACCAAAAGCAAAATTGCAACGTAGAGACTTAAAGTGCAAAAGGAAGACATATTTTCTCGCCATGAGAATGAAGGAAAATGAATCACTGACCAGAGGCTATTGGTAACATTGTTGAAACTGTATCGAAAAACATTTGGCTTACATTGGATTTACGTGAGAGCATTTGTCTATGAAAAACTCTTAACAAAGATGCCAATACTATTGACTGTACTCTCAATTCTTTGTACATAACCTATTAACCGAGGGGTCACAAAGTGCTTGGGGATACAAGGTAAGCAATAATAATATCATACCCCGTCACCCAAACACAACTCATAGTTGAAACCACATGGAAAGAAACATGAACAAAGATATGGTAACGCCTATATTGTTCTCTTGTTCTGTAACAAGCCTTGCAGGAAAATTATTTGAAGTGGCGTGAGAATGTCAGACGCTATATCAACCAAAAGCAATGTACTATCTAATATTAGGCTATTAGTAGTGGCCTTAACTAGAACATTTCATACACTATCTATTCGTCCAAAAACAAGATGTCTACATCTTTTTATATAGATAAGCCCTGCAAAATATATGCCTGAAAAGAACATTCTTGCAGGAAGCCAGAGAAAAAAAGAAGCCACAAATAGCATGAACAAAACCTGTCATCACAAACAATGAGAGCTCCATAATCATGGCAATGGCGGATTACACATCCAATTGCCTGATTCAAAGCCCGTGGGGGACTCTTGACTATATAAACACATACTTCAGAAAGGGTTCATCTGCAAGTTGTGACTTTTCATTGAGAAACTCTAGGATCAGTCATTGTCAGCAAAAATCCAGTCTTTCACTGACCTTTCCACGACAAATCGCACTGCTGCAAGTCCGAGAACTTGGGAATGCTATTGTTAACTTCTTTTGAGTTTTCTCTGTGAACACACATCTTTCCAAAATGTAATGCAACATTCCATAAGTTCATAGGAAGCAATAGCATTCCCAAGTTCTCAAAATTGGGACTTTCGAAATAAATTCTTGCAGCTTTTGAAGAATGTTGAAACATAACCCTCTCAAACTCTATCTCCAAGACTTAACATTATTACCAAAAAGAAAACTCTAACTCTAAGCTCAAATGGCCAGACAAGAATAAAAACCAGATTAGTGAAGAACAAAATCAACGAGCCCTAGAGAAACTAAAGCCAATAATATACCAAAGAGTGTTCGATTCAGTATTAATTTTGGATCAAATCAATGACCTAAATGGTCTAATCAATACAAAATACAGTCGATACACATTCGGGAACACAATAAAAGAAACAACAAAATACATAAGATCATCAAAACAGTGAAACTCACGATTTGAAGACACTCGAGATCACTCTGTTAACGGTTCCGACAACGGAGCTTGTGAGAGAAGCCGAAGCGAAAAAAAGCTCTTTGGAAAAGGAAGAAGAAGATTCCGGTTGATTAGTACCAATTATTTTCTTACTTACAATAACCGGAACAAACCAAACCATTGCCAAACTATTTTATTGGTTAAAATTCCGGTACAATAATCTAACAAAAGAAAAAAAGGAAACACTCAATTAACGGTCAAGATTAACATTGATTCTGTAGATTAGAAAAATGGAAATTAGAGAAAAACAAATAAACGCGTCAAATAAACCCAATTTAACGGACCATATATGCAGTTGACAAAAAAAAAAAACCCCAATTTAACGGTCACGACTGTTCCACATCACTCTGACACTCTCTATATATTTGTAGCCTCACCTGAAAAAAAACAATTTCATCATCGATCATTCTTCTCTGTCTCTAATTTCTCACTTTCTTGTCGCAAACAAATTAGGGTTTTGATTAATTTCTCTCTTTCTTGTCGCCATGGAAACCGAAACTGTGAGACTACAAGTCACTACAACAATGTCTAACCTACCTTGGTGGACTCTAGGGTCTAAAAGCGCAGTCAAAATCGAACTACATAAAGTGATCGAAAAGTTGCTCGAAGACGTTACTGGAACAACACTCGTGGCATCTCTACCTACTCCAGTCTCTCGTATCCTCTTGAAGCCACGTAGCTTCATTCCAGAGAAGCTCTCTCGTCTCCTTCATCATCGACTCAACCGCGAGGTACCTTTTTGTCAGTATTTGGCTGAAAAGATCGCTTTGTGTCGATTTTCACGTGGTAATTACACTATGTACCAAAGACCTTTTCTTATGTCTGTCAACGTGAGAGTCGTCAAAGAGGTGAGGTTTATTCTCTTGCCGTCTCTTTCTGTTCCGTTGAGTGGTGCTTCGATGGATGTGTTTCAAAGGTTGCTTGAGGAACAAACTTTGGAATCTGTGGATTTGGATGAGACTTGTTCAATCTGTATTGAGAAGTTTTCTGAATCGGAGTGTGATCATCGAAACTGTATCATTCAGATGCCTAATTGTTTACATTTTGTTTCATCAAAATTGTATCTTTAAGTGGCTTGCTCGTCACAATTCATGTCCTTTGTGCCGTAGAGTTCCGTATCATGAGGAGGATCAAGATTAGAGTTAGGGTTTGGAGGGTTTTTCTAGTGAAATATGTGATTAGTCTAATTAGGGTTAGTGTTTAAGAGGTTTATTTTAGTGTTTAGGTAACGATTTTGTAATTTTTGTTTGATTTCTTGAGGGATTCATATGTAACGTAGTCTTGTTTGTTTTTGTATTGTATCGACCTTTAATATATGTTTTGTAAGCAATGTGTCACTTTGATGATAAGACTTTGAATTATCACTTTACAAGTACTTGCAATCTTCCATTTGTAGCATGGATACAGGTTGAATAGTTAACTACTGTTTTTTCCAAATCTGAAACCAAAGAAGATTGTGACAAAAACACAATCACTTTTTGTCCAAGAGAAAATAAATTTCAAGGTGAAATCTCAGAAAACTCTAAAATCCAAGGACCAATAATGCAAATTATGTTGACCAATACTTCAACGTAATTTCGTCGAACACTTGGTGCGCAACTTCACAAAACTCAAAGGGTTTAAGGATTTTTCGGCGTCTGACGAAAAAAGTGAAGAAGAAAACCCAAAATGTCTCCGCTTCGAATTTTGTCGACTCTTCTCAGAGGAACTCATCGTTCTTCATGTTCCTTTTCTTCTTCGCGGAATCAGATTCGCACCACTTTTGCTAATTCACTCTCAGGTAAACTTTTTAAATTATTTGTGGAATTATGACAATTTTGAAACTTTCCTGGAAAATATGATCGAAGTTGAGTTGGTTCACACAATAATCGAATTTGATTAGTAACAATTTACTGGAAATTAAATCAATATGTGCAATGTTTGTATTGTGTTGGTATTCAATTTGAATAGTGACACATTGTGATCTCAAAGTTTGGGTAAAAGACAAATACTTTGAATCTTGAGAATCAAATCTGAGTAGCAATTTTGCTTATAATCTTGAGATTTTCAATGTGAGAGTACTCACAAAGCTTAGGATTTGCTGGCTTTCTATCTAAAACGATAGAGTTTTGTCAAATTGGATCTAAGAGGAGTCTTAAGAGTTCAGTGTGTTAATTTCAGGGAAACCGCGGATTTCGTATCAGAATGATTATGGAGGCTATAGAAAGAATTTACATCTCTTGGATCCTCGGCTTTGGATGATCATTTCTGGACAAGCTGGTGCGTATATTTGCTCAGTGTTTATATTTTATGACGTTATGATTCGAATTTCTCACTTTTGTTTTGGTTCCTTTCTTTTTCAGCAATCCTTGGGTTTTGTGGGAACATTGTATTGGCAGAGGATGAGTCTGTTAAGTCAAAATCTGGAGATAATATGGATGGGAGTGGCAATAGTGGGCTAGAAAAGATCGAGGACGGTTCGGTTGTATCTAATATACACACGTCTAAGTGGAGGGTGTTTACTGATAGTGGGAGAGATTATTTCTTTCAGGTTGATATTTGTAAAAACTGAAGCTCAATCTGTCCTTTGTTTTTTTCTTTGTACTAGCTATTTTATATTGCTAGATGCGTTGCTCTATCTTATAGGGAAAACTGGAGCCGGCTGAGAGGCTTTTCGGTTCGGCAATACAGGAAGCTAAGGAAGGTTTTGGAGAAAGGGATCCACATGTTGCATCTGCATGCAACAATCTGGTTGGTCTCTATGGGATTTATTCAGCTCGTATAGTTTTTATGTTTAGTTCCTTATATCATAGTGCTTGTTGCTTGTTCATTTCATATGATATGCGTGAACATTTTTACTGCTTTCTGCCTGAGGAATTCACATATAGATATATCCTTGTTATTTTACAAATTCTCTGTCTGTTGATATATATTAGCACAATGGTTTCATGATCAATCTCTTTCTGAGAAGTTTCATTCTTATTTAGGAGAGCCATTTCTTCCGAAAATTTTCATTCTTACAGTTCTCTGCTTTTAAACACTTGTTATTTCTTGTTTTCTTAGACTAATTCCTCTATCTTTGCCTTCGTCTATGTAAGGCAGAGTTATATAGAGTCAAGAAGGAATTCGACAAAGCAGAGCCCTTATACCTGGAAGCTGTTAGTATCTTGGAGGATTTCTATGGTCCTGAAGATGTGCGGTGAGAAATCATCATCTTTTGGGCTGGTACTTAATTAAATGATTTGCCATTCTCTGGAACTTCATCACTCATATTGTAAAGTCTTAGTTTTAAGTTTCGATGCTACCTGACTAATACTATTGTTCTGAAACTTTATATACTTATGATCACTCTCATAATTTGGCTGAGAACCCATCACATTTCTGGAAACTGGCTGAGTTTTCTGGTACATTTTAGTTAGATTGCTTAGTTTTCCCTTTAGGCCTCTACCTGAAATGAACAATTTTAAAATCCCTACGTCTTTAAGGCTCTTCATGTACATATTCGTTTGGCCTTCTTAGTGATCTTTATGAATCCCACTAGCTAGATGGAAAGTCATGCGATGCCTAGAAATATCAGGAAATGTGTTACATTCTTTATAATTTTGCTGACAGGTTTGACACCTTATTGTTTTTGTTGCCATCATTCATTCAACTTATTCTTAACAATGCAGTGTTGGTGCCACTCTCCACAACCTTGGACAACTCTATCTTGTCCAGCGAAAACTTGAGGAAGCTCGTGCGTGCTATGAGGTAATCACAATTAATGTTTTGCAAAACAAGGCATCAAATATGGATTGGTCATAAATAGTCCCTTTCTCAGCTATCTGGGTGGCTGTAGTGACGGTATTGGAGATTAGTAGGTGTGTTTGCTGTTCTTTCTTACCTGCAAATATTATGATGGACGGGAGTCATGAATGTTGCTGGCTAGTGGCTTTGTAACGCAAATGAAGTTGTCTTGATAAATGGGAATCTTACATATCGAAGTCTAGATGCTAGAAAATGTACTAGTCTGCTTGTTAATTCTTGCTGTTTGCCTGTTTTTATATTATCCTTGATCTATTGATATACTTCCACCAAATTTGAATGATAAAACTTTACATTCTGTGATGCTAACAAATTTTTTTTTATTTTTTTTTGCTGATCGCAACCTGTGCAGCGTGCATTGAAGGTATGGATGTGGTGCTAAATTTTTATTATTTTCAATTCACTCTTAGCAATTGTTAGTATGTATATTTTTTCTTATCATTTATTGTGATTCCCATCTAGATGAAAGGACGAGTCCTGGGATATAATCATCCGGATTATGCAGAGACAATGTATCATCTTGGAACGGTACTCTCATGTTTCGTTTTTCTTGCTTTTATTAATCTTCATGAGCTCTTAAAACTTGTACTTAGTGGTAAACTTATTTTCTTAAGATTTTTGCATATTAGCCGCATATTGTCACCCTGAACTTTATAATTGCCTCTCGCCCATTCAGACAAATCCTTGCTGTCATGAAGTCTGATTTGGATCTTTCATTTTAAACTTCCTTGTAACATATGATTTGATATTCGACAGGTATT
>OVBW01002881.1:0-11104 GCA_900406355.1 Erysimum pusillum
AATGACAGGGTATTGGTGAAAAGAGAGCAACGTACATAGTTGAGCTCCGCGAAGAATCTCCTGAACCATTCAAGACGGTAAGTCTTAGCTCACCACCACTATTTTCTAGATGTTTACTAGTTTTTTACAAAAGTGCCATAAAGATAAATGAGAAGTTGCATCTCTATGACCATGGATTAGCAAGGAAATGTCAAGCTCTATTTTGGGTTATATGTAAGCTTCTTATATTTTCCATTGCAGCTTGATGACTTGAAAGGTATCGGACTCTCAGCAAAACAGGTTAGCTTATTATCATCGAGTCCTTCATTTTCTCTCTCTTTTTTCTTCCCTTTTGGGTCATAAGTTGGTGACCAAGTATTTCAAGATATCGTCTAAAAATCCTAAGCGAAAGTCAACCTTTAAAACAAAAGTCATACAAAAAGCAATAGCAAAATTCAGAGTTTTTGTAAAAAATTGTGTATCAAAATTTATGCAGGTTTAACTTATCTTTCTTAATCTCTCAGAGAGTGTACATAATTCGTCATGTGTGTAACAATGGACTTTTGCATTGACAGGTTAAGGGATTGCTCAGAAAAGAGATTGGGGAGATTTTCGATTAGTCGAAGAACATTCTCTCTACGGTCACAACATTTGGATCTGAAAATATTTATGAAGGTTTCTTATGATTTCGAGGCAATACGAGGTTGCTCCTAAGAGTTCGAAGTTCTATATACGAGGCTAAGTTGTTGAATGTGTGATAACTTGATTTGTAGTGTCAATACTTTAATTGAATTTGTGTCCTGACGTACTACTGTCCAAAGATTTCGGTATTTCAAAGGCAATGTGTAGTAGTACTATATCAAATTTCCTTTTAACATTTTTCACTGGTTACATCACTAATCGTTAGAAATATCAATCATGACATTATAAATGAACTTATCTATATATGTTCCCACCAAAAAATGAATGTGAACCAACCTTTTCATTGTTCACTACTCGATTTATCCTCACTAGTGGAGTGGATGTAGCCTTGTATTTTTTGTTAAGTTTTTCCTAAGACGATATTTTATTTATATATGAAAAAGTTATAAACTTATAGACAACTCAAGACTCCAGCAGATACATTTATAAATGTATCCAATGGTGTTTCTAAAATGAAGACAATACAAATCAATCAACTTTGTTATTAGCGGTGAAGTAAATCTCACAAGACCGAGGAAGAAACACAGGCAACAAGAGACCAAACAGATTATAAAACCACATCACCGTGTTAACCGACGCAATCACTCTTCCTCCGTATAATCTCACCGGACCACCGGGACGCTGAGTATCTGAGAATTCTGCTTTAACCCAATCCAAAAGCGCCAAAATCCGACGAGCGTTGTAGAAGACCGGTCCAAGAATACCAATTGGCGTCGAAAACTTTTCGGAGAAACCAATGGGTTCAAAGAAAGCTTGACCTGAGAGGAGAAATAGATGCGGTGCGGCTGCTCCGGCTCCGTGAATGTCTCCCCGGAATATTCCATCTCCGATGTAGCAAATAGGAAAGAGTAGGCCTGAGATACATTTTTTTTTTTTAGTGAAATGAAAAAAACATTTTGAAACAATCAGATAAAGAAAAAAGATTGATAACCTATAATTGCAGTGGCGAGGAAGTAAGATTGAAAGAGTTTGTTTTTAGGGTTTGAGAGTCTCTTCTTCTGTTCCGTTTGCTTGCGTGGGAAGGCAAATCTTGAGAGAAACTCATACAAGTAGATATAACACAATATTACAAACGCTATTTCTCCGATTCCAACGAGTCCTTTTGCGGCTAGTAAAATCATAAGGGAGAGAAACACGAGTTGTCTTTTGCGGCTGATGAGACCGCGTTTTGGTGGTGGTTGCGGTGGAGAAGGTTTAGAGTCGGTGAGATCATGTTCTCGTATCTCTTCCGACATTGGAGAAGATTTTGAGGTTTCAAGAGTTGTTTAGAAGCTTTGAAGTTGAATAAGAATTTTTTGGTTTGGTGGTGCATGAGGTAAGAAAAGAGTGTAGATATGGAGTGGTTAACCTTCTCTGTCTTCTTATCTATTTCTGGGCCTTACATTTATTATTCTTTTATAAAATAAAGGAGAAAAAACGTTATAGATAAATTGTTATTTATGTGTCAAACATGACGTGTTTTACTTGAAATCTCATGTTTTAGAAGATCTTGTAACCACACATTGGATACAAATACTAAACACATCCTTAATTGCCAAATGGCCATCTTTTAGTAGACAGTGACAGGGCTTCACGATATCTCAAGTGATCCCAAGTAATTTTTATTTCTTGAACTGTTCTCATTTGTTGTTTTATTCCTAAAGTGGTTCTTTACAACAAAAGTCACATTTTGGAGACCGAATACACTTTCAATGATACAAATCAGAATAAATGATCTTTAAGGTTGGTCCTTTTTTATTTCACAATGCTTTCTAATCTATTAGACGCTACTCCGGTGAAGATAAAGATCAATTCAGGATACACATCCTCATGCTTCTCCACAAAAACCTTCAAAAACTTCAGCTTGGCACTCGTCAAAACAGTAGAGATTGCAGGGAGTTCACTGATCAGCCCTTTCGACATAAGAGCTTTGATTACATTACACCTTGGGAAAATGAACTTCTCCAAGCTGAATCCAAGCACAATGGGAGTTGATGCAACAACCTTTAAAGGCCAACCCATAGTCTTCACAAGAAACTCAGTCTTCTTCTTCACCGAATCCGCAGCTAATCCAACGCACTGAGGATGTCGCTTGATGATCATCAAAAACTCGTCTTTCGTAAATCCTAACTCAAGAAAAGTTTCAATTGACTTCACTATCTTCTCCTCCGAAGTCCCAACACATTCAGGGTACCTCTTAACCATCAACCGTACCTCTTCTTCCGTTAGACCACACCGCACTTTCAAGGTCTCAAACGTCTGAATTATCTTCTTCTCCGAGTATTTCAAAGAGAAAGGCCATTTATTGAAAATTCCCCAAACCTCATCCACACTAAGTCCTAACCTTTTATAAGCATCCACCTTCTGTTCTATAGTTTTATCACTAAGCTCATAGAAAACATACAAAGCATTGACAAACTTTGGATTAGCCGGATCAAATCCCATCTCAACAATCTTCTTAACCGATTCTTCAAATCTTTCTTTCCCACAAACTGGTTTAGCTCTAGAGATCAACAAATTGAGTAACAGTTTCTGTGGCACTCCCAATTCTCTCAAAACCGATACATTTCGTGTTCTATTCGTATGTGGCTTAGAAGAATCAGAACTGTTACCTTGATCTTGCAAAATGTCTTTGACATAGTCATAGTACTTACTAATCGATTTGCCTCCTCTCTTTCCCAAGATTTTAGGAACTTTTGAAACAATCTCTGTAAGCTCAGAGCTTGAAGCTCCGTTGAGCTTCAAGAAATGAAGCTTAGCACGAAGAGACNTTTCTCAGGATTCTCGATAAGGAATCGTGGGTAAGTGGCAATGATGCTTGAGATTTGAGAATCTTTGAATCCGTAGCTTCTTAGAAGTTTCAATACTGAATCTGGATTAGCTTTTTCCTCGAAGTTAGCTTTCATTGAGATTGATTCAGCGAGTTTTGTGGTTAACCCTAACGAATCAATAAGGTAAGAGACTGTGAAAGTCTTCCTCTTTCTTTCATCTTCATGACTGAGATCTGTAGTGGAAGCAACAGAAGAGAACGATTCACCAAAAGGAGATGCGTTTTGGAGAAGAAGGTTTATTACTGGAGGAGCTTCCCAAATCCGCCATTGATGTAACTCGCGTGACCTTCTTCCACCATGGAGTATCAATGAAAACATGACTGAATGTCAAATCGCGGTGGAGAAACAATAGAGAAGGTAATGCGATTACCCCCGAGACGACCAGTGGATCGATCAATCTGAAAATGAAATTTGTGGCGCGCTTCCTCTGTTTTACGGAGATGAGAAACGACGGCGGAAAAAGAAAGACAGTTTGGATTAGGGTTACATTAAGTAAAACCTTACACAAGAGTGAGACTACTAGAGAGTGGTTTTACCTTTACCAAAAGTTGCGTAGACTTTTGCAANTTTCCTCTGTTTTACGGAGATGAGAAACGACGGCGGAAAAAGAAAGACAGTTTGGATTAGGGTTACATTAAGTAAAACCTTACACAAGAGTGACTACTAGAGAGTGGTTTTACCTTTACCAAAAGTTGCGTAGACTTTTGCAAGAATCCTCATGGATCAAAACTTCATATAAAAGGGTCCAATACAGGAATGTCTAAGCTGTTAAATGTTTATAACCCATCAACACTGAATAAGGTTTTTCCTTTGTGATAAGAGACCACAAGAATATTAAAACTGAGTTGCCTTATCTCAGTCAAAACATGGACGCTAAAACAGCGAAGCAATCTTTGAATTGATACTCCCACCAAAAAAAAAAATCTTTGAATTGATACTACCTCATTTTTAGATAGAAAAGGATTATGAGAGCTCATAGTTTCATTCCCTTTTTGTTCCTCGATGCACTCAATTACCTATACAAGTTTCTTCTGTGTCGTAACGAACCATCAACTAGATTACTTCTTTTAACATACACGGCAGTTGAAGAAAAATGAAGTTATGTTTTTAGCTAAGTTTTTACACCTATCACTTAACTCGTCGAGTCTTGATATCAAGTCCACTAATTGTTTCTTGACAACAGTGCATTAAACATTTTTGAACAACAAAATCACTTAAAACCATGGTCCAAAAATTACAATCCCAAACCAACACACTGTTCCATGACCAAACACAACCACATCCACTACGACAGCATTTTACTAATTATTATCATCACCACAAGAGCACTTATTTCCATCACTACTCATCACCATACTTAGAAATCCATAGCTTTTTCTCCTTAATAAGTACTACTAATTAGCTAATTAACTCAAAAACCAAAATTTGGAATTTGTTTTAATTAACTAATTAATCTTAAACTAAAACACTCAAAACAAACCGTTACCATTACCATTGCCGTTGCCATTGCCATTACTGAGCTTCTTTCCATCTTCTTCCTCATCCTCACTCAATAAAAACTCTTTACTCTTCTCAAGCTTCTCCATAACAGAAGCTTCAAGAGTAATCTCCACATCAATACTCATACCTCCAGCTTTACCTTGGTACAAATACATCATCCCATTAAACCGGTTATTCGACCCGCTCCTAACCGTTTCCGGTTTTCCCCACCCGAAATCAACCTCGTAGACCTTAAACCTCGGCGAGCTTCCCACCGCCACACAGTTCACTCCGGCGTCTTTGAATTGAAAAATCTTCGGCGATTTTTCCCACTCTTCGTTCCTCGCGTCAATCACACGCGCGTCGTGAGCCACGACTGCTTTCTGGATCACCGACGCTCCGAACTCCGGCCCGTGCGCCGCCAGTAGCCCCGCCGCGGTTCCGGTGAATATCGCCTGAATTAAATTCCCGAAATATTCCTCCGGCATCGGAGGATCAACGCGGCGGCGGCAGTCGGCGAAGACGGTGAAGACGGTTATTTCTTCGGGTTTGAGCCCACGCGCTAAGGTGACGTGGCGCCAGATGTGTGATGCGAGGGATTGGAAAGTGGAGAATGGTTTTGAACCGTCCGATGGGATTACTGAATTGGCTCTTGACTTGATCGTCTGGACAGCAGAGTCCGAGAACCTGAAGATCTTCTCTACTAGCTTTGGCGGTTCCACCGTTGGTTTTCCGGCATCTTCGCCGTTGGAGGTAGCGTTAGGGTCCTTAGGAGCAGTGAGGTCGAGCTTCACGCGCGTGTCACGCGCCTTCGCTCTGTCGAGGAAAGGTTGGGTCGAGATGGATAGGGCTCCACGGCAGATCTCGGCCCATGAGCTCATGAAGTGCCACGTGGAAGTTCCGTCTAAGACTGCGTGATTGAAAGCTAGGCCCATTGCAAGCCCATCTTTTAGCTTGGTCACCTGTTGCGAAATGAAATAAATGGTTGAGACTTGAGAGTAAATTTGGATTTTTTTAATATTCTTTTTCTAATTTTTAATTCGAAAACCAGAATCGAAGTTTGATAGGAGCATTTGATTGGACGATAATTTCGAGACCAGCAGAAACAATGACTTCCCCAACGACTACACCTATTTTCAAAGGCCTTCACATTCAATGCCATAGATAATTAATTTGAATAAGCATCCGACGAAAATGAAAGTATTGTATAGTTTACGTATATATGTATATATATACACACCTTTATACGTATGAATACGATCGATGTGTGTATATAATATACGTATGATACCTACAATCTACAATACAATACAAAAAAAAAAAATCTACGATACACATACCGACATACGTCTAAAAAAGTTTTGGACTTTGATTGATAATGAGATAACACAATGTATATTTGTATAATGTTTATCAATAAGATGCGCTAACACAGTAACATGCATAGGGGCTGCTAATCTACAATCCTTATTTATTTTTGACTTTGATTGATAACGACAATTAAATTCTGCAATGTGTACTATTATTTCCTTACTTTAGGATTTGATTGATAACTATAAAATTCATATATTTTACTTATTTTGTAATTGAAGCGCCTACATGGCATTGTCCCACTACTCACCAGTTAAGACCCATAATGTTGTTGGTCAGTCATTGANGATGTTATTGGTCAGTCATTGAATGTTGTATTTAGTGGTTGTGTCAGTTATGTTTTTCCCTTTTACATAAAAATTACACATCCAACGTACAAAAAAGGTAAAATTAAAAAACATTTGAAAACAGAGTTTCTCAAACCATTTACCGTATAAAAGTCAAAAATTCAAAAATTGCATAAAACATGCATGTCAAGCTTTCTATACATTTATGATATGAAGCAAAATTTTTGTTACCATTTAAGTCCTATAGAGTGTATTTACAACTGTATGTCGTGGAAGGATGCGTAGTAAATGTCAATATTTTCCCTATNTGTTGTTGGTCAGTCATTGAATGTTGTATTTAGTGGTTGTGTCAGTTATGTTTTTCCCTTTTACATAAAAATTACACATCCAACGTACAAAAAAGGTAAAATTAAAAAACATTTGAAAACAGAGTTTCTCAAACCATTTACCGTATAAAAGTCAAAAATTCAAAAATTGCATAAAACATGCATGTCAAGCTTTCTATACATTTATGATATGAAGCAAAATTTTTGTTACCATTTAAGTCCTATAGAGTGTATTTACAACTGTATGTCGTGGAAGGATGCGTAGTAAATGTCAATATTTTCCCTATCTAACTTGTTGGATCAACATTAAAGTCAACAAATTCATGTACGTGCGATTCTATTATCTTGGTGCAAGGATGCGTACACATATGAGCAATTATATACAGTAGTAGTATTATTTTTGTTTTTCTTTGGAGTTAATGGTCTATAAATTTTGGACGTCACGTGATGTTTGTCCTCAAATGGAAATATTTATTGACGGTAGTTCAAGACATATTTATTAAGAAAATTAAGTATCACATAACATGTTATTAACATAAGAAAAAAAATGTATCACATAACATGCATCAAGATTCAGTAAACATAAATAACCACAGAAATGCTTACATAATCAGATGTTTGTATAACCAATATTAGTTATATAGTTGTATTTTCTTTCGTCACTTCGATAGAATATCTAACTCTATATTATTTCAAGTTGAAATTTAACAAGTTGGACGACAAAAATATTGACATGGAAGTAGAATAATATAGTAAAGGAGAGGTCTTACTTGGACAGCAAGGAGAGGTCTGCTAAGTCCTTCCAAGTTCAAGATCCCATTGTACGGAACCAAATCCTTGAACTTCGCCGTCCCGTCATCAGCCGTCAGATCATCGACGCTGACGTCAGCAGCATCAGCAACGGAGAACTCTACGCCGTTGATCTCTTCATCGTCGGCGTCGTACTCAACTCGGATGACTCCTTCGTCGTCCTTTGCTAGCTTACCGGCGAGCTGATAGAAGTCTTCAAGAACCAAACCCAAACCATCTTTGAGCTTCTCCACGATGTCGTTTTGGAAAGTGGGTTCCTCGAGATCTAGAAGGTTCTGGAACTTGTAGAGCAGAAACTTCTGGTTGTAGTAGAATGCAAGGTAAGGAAGATCAAATGTGGTGAGCTGGAACTGTTTCTTCCCTAGTACTGGTTTTGTTGGTTTCACATGTGTTTTACTCATTGTCTTTATCTTCATGGTGAAAGAGATTTCAAAGTGTTTTTGTGATGATCACAAGAATAGATTAATCAATGAAAAAAGTTTCTTTTGGTGTGAGACTACTGTAGTGTGGAGTGGTAAATAAAGAACCAAAAGGCTTTGTTTTATAGAGATATACAGTGTGTAGTTCGGTTAGGCATTTAAGGTTTCATGGAAGTAGTTGCGATTCAATTAATGACTCAATTAAACTCTTCTTCTGTAAATTTGTATGCATGAATTATTAAGTTGAGTTAAGATTTAGTTTTAGGGTAGAGGTTGACAATTGAGATACAAAAGTAAATATTGTAACGTTGCTACATGTGTAGGACACTATAAATGCCGATAAAGATGGTCACAAAGCTTAAACCAAAGCAAATTGTATTATTATCAGTATATCGTACCTGGATTTACAAAGATCCTAGACTTTTAATTATGTGCATGACTCTATACCTTTTTAAATCTTTTCTTTTCTGAAGACATTTGTTTACATTTCAATAGTGTTTTTTTTTCTTTTCATTTCAACTTACGGTGTGGTATAGTTCCAGTTAACTATTTGATTGACCTGATTTTAGTTGCTTCTTATGATAATTATTTTTTTATACCAAATTTTCATTAACAATGTTGTGTAAACAAATGTGTGGTTTTGTTAATGAAAGAATATTAATCGATTTCTGAATTTAATTAAGAATTTTTAAATGGACTAGATGAAGTTGCTGTGTATTTTTCTTTAATGATTTCCTCTTTACCTTCATTATTCTATATATATTTCAAGGACTCTACATCCTGTATTTAGTTAGTAGGGTAAGTGGAACTGTGGAAGTTGGACAGCGACTNTTGTTAATGAAAGAATATTAATCGATTTCTGAATTTAATTAAGAATTTTTAAATGGACTAGATGAAGTTGCTGTTGTATTTTTCTTTAATTAATGATTTCCTCTTTACCTTCATTATTCTATATATATTTCAAGGACTCTACATCCTGTATTTAGTTAGTAGGGTAAGTGGAACTGTGGAAGTTGGACAGCGACTTCTCCGGCTAATAAAATCTTACGGTTCTTCTTCTGATTGTATATAAATTACCCAAATCAAGAATGCGTAGCGTTAAAGAATACATTAACCAGCCAACTAAAATATTAAATTAAGAAGACAATGATAACAATTAACAAGTGTGACGTGTCGTGTGTTAATAAATAAAAAGCATGACGTGTTGTGTCTTACAAAAACAAGCATCATGATATATGATATTTACCAATAGGGGAAGGAGTTTAGTAGTCGACACTCGACCGTAATAGTGTAAAGTAGTGTTAGTCGATTGACGATGAACAAATTAGTATTTTGCAGAAAACCAGATTGGTTTTGAAAGATGTGTTGGTTAAACCATAAAACAATTTAAAAGTGTGTCAAATTTTAGTTTAGTGTTAGTTTTTCGATTAAAATGAAACCAAGTGATCTTATATATTGTTGTAACAAATATAAACTGTAAGGCAAACTTTTGAGTGATCTTATTGTTGGATTTATAAGCGAAGACTCGCATGGTTCTGAAATGATGTTGGCATTCATTAACAGCTCTATCAGTAAATTTGTTCCACCAAACTTTCCAAGAGAACATTGGTTCATGTCTGAAAGAGCCCATTTCGAATGTATGGCCCAAATTCTAAAAGTTGGTCGGCAATAATATATTCGCGTAGACAATTGATGATTTGGACCGAGTAAATGGACGTGTTGACCTATACCTTCATGCTCGAATATTCTACCCAATTCCCATAAGCATATCTCAAGATACTATTCCTTTTACTGGACCAAGTATGTATTCTTTTTGGTCGAAACTTTGAAACAATACTATAAATTAACAAAAACGATTTGTAATAAACACAGGCATGAATCATGATTTGTTGTTTTCTTGGTGCAAAATAGTGGGGAGAAAATCGTAAAACAACGAAGAGAAATATCTCTTTAAGGACCAAATCAATTGAATGTTCTCGATCCATCCACAGAATATAAATTGACATACACTATAATTTATCCCTCAATTTCCAAGTTTTGTATTTGGTTGTTCAAGTAAAATTTCAATTCTACCCTCAAGAACATGTCGTCCCATGGCCAAGAAGTGGAGGTGACGATCTCGTCGGCAAAGGATATCAAGAACGTGAACTGGCGCAACGGCCCGAACAAGCCATACGCCATCGTATGGGTCGATCCGAAATACAAATCCACCACAAGAGTCGACGAAGACGGCGACACGTGTCCAACTTGGAACGAAACATTTATCATCCCTTTGCCTCCGAACAACGAAGACGATTACGACAAGGTCTACATCGACATCGTACACGCTGGACGTGAAGAGAATACAAAGCCCCTCATTGGCTCTGCTCATCTCAGCCTCCGTGATGATGTCATTGATGACGTTGGCTTCGGCGTCCCTGTGGTGAAAACCCTCAAGCTTAAACGCCCCTCCGGCCGACCTCACGGCAAACTCGACGTCACCGTCACCGTTCGAGAGCCTCGCTATCACCCGGCTCCAGGATCGTATCAAGCGCCGCCTTACGGTTATACTCACGCGCCGCCTCCACCTGTTTACGGTGAACCATACGCGCCGCCGCCACCTGTTTATGGTGAGTCATACGCGCCGCCGCCACCTGTTTACGGTGAATCATACGCGCCTGCGACGTATGGCAACGCGGCGTACGGGCAATCGGGGTATGGACACGCGCCGGAGAAGGGGAGCAAGTTCGGTGGGATGGGGACGGGACTGGCGGTTGGTGCGGTGGCCGGAGTTTTGGGTGGGGTGGCGTTAGCGGAGGGAGTGGAGGCTGTGGAGGACAACATTGCTGAAGAAGCAGCAGAGAAGGTGGAGGATGATCTGGATGCCGGAGACGACGATTTTGACGGTGGCGATGACGACGACGGAGACTTTTAGTTTTCTT
>OVBW01002896.1:485-10602 GCA_900406355.1 Erysimum pusillum
TTTTTTTTTTTTCAACACCTTAACCCAAGCTATATATTTTACCTACCAAGATAAGCTAAAACAATATAAAAGACAGAGATATGAAACTTTTTTTTACCCTAATCATGTTCACCTTGTTTAGATGTAAAGACAAGTCATATGTTTTATCTCTAGCTAAGCTATGCTCTTTAACGTAAGTGGATTTTTTGTTAAAAATTTGAAACTCTTTGATATATTCTCTCAAGCTAAACAACAGTGTGGGTCCTTTTCTTTATAATGATGATATACAAGGTACATATATGTAGAAAAACAAACATGGGTTGGTTTTTGGGTTTAAAATCGATTTAATTTGTTGACGCGCGTGAAAATAAGTTTAGAATCGCAAGTTTAGAACCTAAAACACGCAGAAGCAAGATAACAAAAAAAACATAAACTTAAAAAAGTATGTACAAAGCTCTTATGGATTTTATACTTTTATGTTGGATCGTTGTATCCAAAAGCTCTTATGGATTATGTTGGATCGTTGTATTCCTCGTTAGATTATTTTTTTCTCATAATTAATATATCGAAATTGGCTACGAAAATAGTAAACAAAGTTTTAGGTCACACAACTAATCTGTCGACACAAATCTATATGATTACAAACGCATGTGAACATGCAATGAAAACAATAGTGAATATGAATGGCCTGTATTACAATTTGAACGAATTCTTGTGCCTAAACCTGTGTACTTGACTCCATGTCATCGACTGTATTGTATGGCTTTCGTTTTATAAATTAAAACATAAATATAGCTGACCGAACTCTAAAACGTTTCCTCTAATATAATATATTGTTTCTGTTATAAACACTAAACTCAAATTATAAAAAGTGAGCTAGATTGTGACTTGTGTGAATTTAGATGTTTTCTATGACAGCTTCCAAAACTTTAGGCCTGACCAGCATGCAAATTGCAAACCATTGTTAGTTTACGAATATTATTTTTTTCTTTTTATCTATCACTATCAATTATATGTTTCGAGGCCTCTAACAATCTTCTATATATAATATGGATTTGCATATCCCTATTCACTCACATACACAAATACAAAATGGATAAATTAGTGTTATGTGAAGCAAACAACGTTCCTCTAACGCCCATAACGTTATTGAAGAGAGCTTCAGAGTGTTATGCTAATCGAACTTCGATAATCTATGGACAAACTCGTTTCACTTGGCACCAGACCTATGACCGTTGCTGTCGTCTCGCCTCTTCTCTCCTCTCTCTTAGCATCACACGAAACGACGTCGTAAGAATTTATCATTTGCCTTTTCATTATATGCCTTTGCCTTTCCCGTTACTCATTCTCACGATCATATGAATTATTCATCTATATCTAACGTATGTGATAAATTTATGTTTAGGTCTCGATTCTGGCCCCAAACGTACCTGCCATGTACGAGATGCATTTTAGCGTTCCCATGACCGGAGCCGTACTTAATCCTATTAACACGCGTCTTGATGCCAAAACCATAGCCATCATCCTCCGCCACGCTCAGCCAAAGATCTTATTTGTGGACCATGAGTTTGCTCCTTTGATCCAAGAAGTCCTCCGTCTCCTACCCTCTAATGACTCACAACCCCATCCGCTGATCATATTCATTAACGAGATTGGTTCCACTACAAAGCCTTCCTCCAAGGAGTTAGATTACGAGGGTCTCATCTTAAAAGGAAAACCTACGTCCTCCTCGTCCACAAGTACGTTCCTTGTCCACAACGAGCATGACCCTATCTCTTTAAACTACACGTCGGGCACCACAGCCGACCCGAAAGGTGTGGTAGTTAGCCACCGAGGAGCATACTTAAGCGCTTTGAGCGCGATTATTGGCTGGGAAATGGGGATTTTCCCAGTGTATCTCTGGACACTGCCTATGTTTCATTGTAATGGATGGACGCACACGTGGGCCATGGCTGCGCGTGGTGGTACTAATGTATGCATCAGACATGTTACTGCCCCAGAGATCTATAAGAACATAGAATCACATGGTGTAACGCACATGTCATGTGTTCCTACAGTCTTTAGAATTCTTCTTGAAGGAGGCCGAACCGACCAGTCACACAAGTCCTCGCCGGTTCAGGTGCTAACCGGAGGTTCTATGCCTCCGGCTGTCCTTTTAAAGAAAATTGAGCGGTTGGGGTTTCAAGTGATGCAAAGCTATGGGCTTACGGAGGCCACCGGCCCGGTTCTCTTTTGTGAGTGGCAAGATGAGTGGAATAGGTATGAGAGTTTACATATTATACTACAATGATCTTATATACATAACCATGTTGAGAATTACAATGATTAATATGTTATATCCTTAACAGACTACCAGAGGATCAACAGATGCAGCTGAAAGCAAGGCAAGGGGTAATGAGCATAGGCGTGGGCGACCTTGATGTGAAGAACACCAAAACTTTGGAGAGTGTTCCACGCGACGGGAAGACAATAGGAGAGATTGTCATTAAAGGAAGCTGTCTAATGAAAGGGTATCTAAAGAACCCTAAAGCAACATCTGAAGCGTTTAAACATGGATGGCTCAACACAGGAGACATAGCTGTGATTCATCCTGATGGACATGTAGAGATCAAAGATCGATCCAAAGACATTATCATCTCGGGAGGTGAGAACATCAGTAGTATTGAGGTTGAGAAAGTTCTTTACATGCATCAGCAAGTGCTCGAGGCCGCGGTGGTGGCCATGCCTCATCCTCTATGGGGTGAAACTCCATGTGCGTTTGTTGTTCTAAAGAAGAGTGAAGATGAATTGGTGATTAGTGAAAGCGATCTCATTAAGTATTGCCGTGAGAATATGCCACATTTTATGTGTCCAAGAAAGGTTGTGTTCTTTCAAGAGCTGCCAAAGAACGGCAACGGAAAGATCATCAAGTCAAATTGAGAGACATCGCTAAGGCCTTTGTAGTCAAGGCAGACGATGGAAGTTCCAAGAAAGTTCATCGACGCAGTGTTGAACACGTTAGTTCTAGGCTTTAACGTTATATGCATCGATGTCTTCCTATATTATTTGTGTGTGTTTGGATTGATATTTGTCTAAGTTTACATATATGGATCGTTAAAATCTACGCTAATAAAATGAAGTAATTCAAGTTAATAAGAGATCTAGTCATAGACATAAAAACCAATCCGATGGAGCCAACCGAAAATTCGGTTTTGGATCGGTTTTGGATATAGCCAAAAAACCGGATAGTGTTTTAACTATATAAATCGGTTCGGATCGGTATATAACCGATAACTAAATGGATACCCGAAATACAATTATATATCCGAAAAAATTTAGAAATATTCAAAATCCAAAAAAATCAAATAACTAAAAAATATCNCGGATAGTGTTTTAACTATATAAATCGGTTCGGATCGGTATATAACCGATAACTAAATGGATACCCGAAATACAATTATATATCCGAAAAATTTAGAAATATTCAAAATCCAAAAAAATCAAATAACTAAAAAATATCCGAAAAATCCAAAATTATTCAAAATACTCAAATAACCAATCCGAAACAGAACCGAAAATATCCCAAAAACATCTGAAATACCTGAAATATATACCTTAGAAAATCCAAAATATCTCAAAATATCCAAAATTTTTCGATTCTAACCGAAACCGAAAAAACCCGAAAATATTTCGGTTTCCCATTCAAGATCGGAAACCAAATGGAACCAAACCGAAAGTTAAAAAAGAATCGTTGCCATAAATCTTTAAAAAAGTAGAAAATTTGCCACGTGAAATCAAGAAAATAAACCGAAGAAGATAATGCAAAACTATAAGGCTCAAGATTACCCACGTGGAAAAACCTTCATATCTCATCACTTTCATTAGAACACAGCTCCTGGAAAAACTTTCAGAAGCAAAACGATTTGCCACAACATAACAATAAGAAAAACAACAATGAGTGACAACAAAACGGTACGTTTTGGTCTTCTTGGATGCATCAGATTCGCTTCAAAGTTCGTCAGAACAGTAACAGAATCCTCTAACGCCGTCATTGTCGCCATCAGTGATCCATCTCTCGAAACAGCAAAAACATTCGCCGCCGGCAACAATTTATCGCCGGAAACCGTCAAAATATACGGAAGCTACGACGAGCTACTAAACGATGCAAACGTTGACGCCGTTTACTTGACGATGCCAGTGACACAGCGAGGCAAATGGGCAGTGACGGCGGCGGAGAAGAAGATGCATGTTCTTGTTGAGAAACCACCGGCTCAAGACGCGACGGAGGTGGACAAGATTGTGGAGGCGTGTGATTCTAACGGTGTTCAGTTTATGGACGGTACGATTTGGTTGCATCATCAACGGACGGTTAAGATTAGAGAAACGATGTTTGATTCTGGATTGCTTGGAGATGTTCGCCACGTAAGCTCTTCATTTTAAATATTACAAATTGGTCCATAGAAGCTGTTACGTTTCTAATTAGCCTATATATAAGTTAGAACGACTTAAATAACCTATAATTTATCCTTTGAGTTATTATATAAATCTGAACCAAACCGGAATTTATAAGAAATTAATGTTTCTATATGATAAAAATCTAAAATATTGGTTCATTGATTTTAATGAATGTGGAAATCAAAACAAAAATCATGTGCTATTCAATCATTGATTTTAAAATCTATATCAAAATCACGTATTATTGAGTATATGATTTATAAATACTAGTTAAAATGCTATGTTATTTGTTTAATGATTTGTTTTTAGATTTTAAAATACCACATTTTATTTTAATGGATTTAAAAGTGAAAAATAGAATGATTTAAATTCATGGTAAAACATGTTATTTCAAAATTCATATTCATTGATTTCAAAATCAATAAAGATTTTCAAATCCTATATGAAGTTACAAATCAATGAACTAATAAAAATTAGTTCACTTTAATTATAATAATTAATTTAAAATCTAAAATATCGTAACATACTCAAAAAATTTCAAACCAAACCAAGACAAAACATCGAATGTTCATGCAATATGTCGATATACTCTTTCGTATAACACAGCTTATCGAATCCATTTCATGAATATATACGTAACGTTTCACTAATCTTTGATTATATGTATTGTAGATGTATAGCACGATGACTACTCTAGTACCGGAGCAAGTATTAGAGAGACTAACTAAAGAAGCTATGGGTTTAGCTGGAGCTATAGGAGAGCTAGGTTGGTACCCTATAGGTGCAGCTCTATGGGCTATGTCTTACCAAATGCCAATATCTGTCAGGGCTCTTCCTTCCTCAGTTGCCACCAACTCGGTTGGGACCATCTTGTCCTGCACTGCCTCTCTTCAGTTCGGTTCAACCGCAACCGCAACCGTCCATTGCTCTTTCCTCTCTCAACTCTCGACTGACTTAGCTATCACAGGTTCTTAACATTGTCTTTTATACCATTAGTTCAATTAGAAATAGTACAATATTTTAGGGGAACATAACCAAGCCGACCCGAATCAAACCGAATTGGACAAACCAATTCAAAAACCAAATAAGTATTATTAGTTTGGTTAAAAGTGGTTCTTCTTTTAAATGTCCGAAATACTAAACCCAAACCGAGAGCGAAACCAAAACCGTATAAAATTTCCTAATAAACTAAATCCAAAACTGAACAATTCTATAAGCAAACAAGACCAAAACCCTTATTAAAGACTGATATGTAAAAAAATGAAATGATTTTTGTATATCGACATGGATGGTCAGGATCAAAAGGGTCGGTTCAGATGAATGATTATGTGATACCCTACAAAGAGGACACAGCTTGGTTTGAGTACACAAGTGGTGCTAAGTTCGTGGACATGCACATTGGTTGGAACGTGATGCCAGAGAGAGTTACGGTGGACTGTGGCGGAACTGAGGAGTCACAGGAGGCAATGATGCTGAGCGAGTTCGCGCGGCTTGTCCAAGGAATCAAACAAGGCGATTTAAAGGCTGATCGGAAATGGTCCGAGATCAGTATGAAGACGCAGTTGGTGGTTGATGCTGTGAAGAAATCTGTTGATATTGGTTGTGAAGTTGTTCATCTGTAACTCGTGTTGAGATCTTTTGCTATTTAGATTATGATATTTATTTGTATCTTTGTTACATTATACAATTATACATGTTATGGTAGCTAACTTTTATAAGTCGAAGATGCTACATATGTACTAAATTATTTTATTCGGTACTCCATAATAACTTGATGTTCATTGTTCACTCGCGTGATAGTTCAACGTTTCCATCGGATCAGAAAGTGAGAGCTAGAGCACATGAACTTTTCTTTAAAAATTTTAACATGAAAACGATATATTTTATGAAAATATTAAACATTATTTACTTATGTCAACATATAAAATAACATTATTTACTTCTTTGTTATTTGAAATCATTATTAATAAAAAGAACAATATATCATTTTGGCCACCAACATCTTCCTAGCTAACTTTAGGAACCTCTAAGAGTTGCACACCAACTAGCATATAAGACTAAGATAGAGTAAAGTCCGGTTTAGCAGTGAAACAACTCTAAATGTAAAATGCTCTAGGTAGTAGACATGTGAATCTTCAAAGAAAACTGCCAAGACACTAGACCAACAACCACCACTATACATATAAGAAAAATCCAAAGCTGAAGGTTTTAAATTTCTTAATCAAACCAGAGAATATATGAGAAAGTAACATAAAAAGAAATACAAACATGTAGATTGAATTTGCACCACAACAGTATAGCTAGTGATCTAATTGTTGTCATTCATGCAATGTAATATGTGACAACAAATAGAAGAGAACATCATCTTAAGTAGATCAGAAAACTAAAGAAAAAAGAGTCCAAATGATTATTTTGTTATTAGATTTTGATGATAAGGTTATATAACACAGGCTCTGGTTGTTTGCTTGTGATATAATGAAGTTTAGTATGAATTATGTTCACTTGCATCTGATTTTTGAAGCCAGTGAGAGGCTTCATGATAAGAAGGTATTATACGTTTCAGTATATGAGGCATCAATTATTTCATATTTTGCTTTCGTTTGATTAAGGCATCTGTTAAAAAGAAGGCTCTACGGAAGCTGATAGAAGTTATCAAGATTATTGTGATAACTGTTCAGAAGGAGACATGACAATAAATGATTATTTTGAGCAAATCTCATGCAAAATCTTGCTGCTTTGCTGCGATAAACATTGTGAAGAATTCAGGTATCATAATTTACCAACTATCCTTGTTTCTTCTTAATATTTCTGAAAAACTGATATAGTTCTAAAATTTGGAACTTGTTCTCTCCGATGATCATTTTCCTCGCGATCTTCTAATTGAGGAGAGGATGCAGCATTGGGTCCAATGCTTTGCTATTATGAATCATATTCACTTGAAGTCACTCAATTCAATTTTATCTAAAAAAAGAAGGTAGACATAAAAATTCACCATCAAATGTAGGTTAAAAGACTTTCTTGTTATTCACTGAGTATATTCAATATGAAGGGTTTACATAAGCATTTCGGCAGTGTTAAGGCCAATATTATGAAGAGGTCTCGAGACCTAGAGTTAAAGGAGAAGGAGCTGCAAAGTATGAGCTCAGACCTTGACAAAAAGATTTAAACTTTTGAAGTAGAAAAGTCTAAAGCTGGTGATTTGAAGAAATTGGTGGAAGGGTGTACTGAAGAACTGAGGTCAAAGAGGAATCAACTGACTCTGAGGTTGGACTTGTCGATAAAGGTTCAGAGAGTTGGCTTAAGGAATAAACAGTTGGGACGGGTTGTTGATACCGGATCCCGCACCAAAATATTATTTTTAGTGCATCGTCGAAGGCCGCCTATCGACTTACGAAACCCAATAAAGTCCATATTGCGCAAAGGAGGTGGTCAATCTTAGCATTAATTCATGAATTAATTGACTTGGTTAAATGAATAAACTTACCATTCAATTTTATAAATTTCGTGATTTAATTCTATAATTAATGGCCAAGTAATGATATCTTGGAAGAAGAAAAAAGACTATAAAAGAGCGTACACTACAAGAAAAAGGATATCCAATCTTCTACATTTAACAAAATAATCTTCTACATTTCACACTATAATTTCTACATACATAATGTTATTTTGACTAGCTACTAAATATTTTTCTTCTCTTGATGTATTTACACATATATTCATAATTTATGTCAATATCTATATTTTTATCACTCTCATTTCTTGTCTAATTTATACCAATTATTCTATGCTTGTCTCATAAAGTGTTGGTCTCATCTTTTACATTGTGCATTGAATCTACCCGGATTTCTTGTATTCAACACAGGTTATGGCTGAGCTTTAGAGGCGTTCCGATGAGGGTCGTAAGGTTGAAGAGCATAAGCGAGAAATGAAAGATGAAACAGCTAGAAAGAAGAAAGAGTTGTCGACTTATATATCATTGATCAGATTGCAGAATCTGGCAAACAACTTGATAAAAAGTCTCAGAAACTAGAGTTGAAGGACAAAGACATTGAAGAGAAAACAAAAGAACTGATTAGGTTTTTCTGTTATAGTTTAGGTTTGGATCCGATTGGTTGAGTAGTGTCTATTAGTACTTTCAACATCAAATGTAGGTACGCATAAAAATTCACCATCAAATGTTGGTTAAAAGGCTTTCTTGTGATTCACTGAGTATATTTCCAGGTTGCAAAATGAATTGAACGTTTATTTCCTCTAGTATGTTGATTTCTTTTATCTCCGAAAAGAAGGTGGGCACAAAATTCACCATCAAATGTAAATAAATGTAATGCAATAATCAAATCAACCATCAATTTTAAGTTTAAAGGAAAACATACTTTAAACGACCTTGGTTATGGATTTCGCAACACGATCAGATGAGTAGCCAGGGATCCCATATTGTTTACGATAGATCATTGGATATGGAAGAAGAGAAGTGCTGCCTGCTTCCATACACTCTTCCATGTTTTAGACAACACACATGTTTGGACGACATCTTCTGTGGACATTCCCCGTTAGGTTCATGACCAACATATTGACCGGATCGATGAGGATTCGTTTGAGTTTTGCATCCAAGGATAGTGATGCAATTATGGATTGAATAGATGATGAAATAGAGAAGTATTGTGAGAGCGATGAGAATGATTTTGACTTGCATACTAAGAGAGAACATGAAGAGGTTATATATATATATGAATGACATATGTTGATTTACGAAGAGATAATAATTTATATAGACAACAACAAAGATATGGGTGGTGTTTGCTATTTTACTAAAACCCTAATTAAAGTTTTTTTTTTCATGTTTAATTTTCACTAAAATAATTTAGGTTTTACTGAGAAAAACTTCAATTAGGGTTTCATTACAATAACAAACGCCACCCAAATATTTTTGTTGTCTATATAATTCTTATCTCTTCGTAAATCAGCATATGTCATCCATATATATATATAACCTCTTCATGTTCTCTCTTCCCTCGCATGTATTTACATCCTTCTCTTATCGCTCTTAGTATGCAAGTCAAAATCNAGTGGGGGAGAATTGTAACGCCTGTGAACCGGATTTCGGTTAGGGTGTCGATCGACACCACTAGGGAGTGTCGATNCCAATCCATAAATGCATCACTATCCTTGGATGCAAAACTCTAAAGGATTCTCATCGATCCAGTTAATATGTTGGTACGTCCTGAACCTAACGGAAAATATATACAGAAGATGTCGTCGAGACATGTGTGTTGTCTAAAAGATGGAAGAATATATGGAAGCAGACACCACTTCTCTTCTTCCATATCCAAAGATCTATTGTAGCCAACATGGGATCTCTGGCTGCTAATTTGATCGTGTTGCAAAATCCATAACTAAGGCCGTTCCTCTCTTTTTTAAATATGTTTTCCTTTAAACTAAATACTAATAATTGATTTAATTATTGCATTACATTTTGATTCGTAGAAGAAATGTTTTTATCAAATACACTTGTATGTATATGAAAACCTTGGATAACTCGAGAGGCAAACATAACTTTCGGATAATCCATGATGTAAAAGACAATCAAAGGAAAATAGTCTATTAACGTTGTTTACAATACTTAAATTAATGCCACCTAAATAAGTTCTTATCTATATATACTCAGTTGCAAAATTTATATTAAAACAAATACTTATTAAAATAT
>OVBW01002900.1:0-11069 GCA_900406355.1 Erysimum pusillum
CCACAAAAATCACATATTCTCGATACTATATGATTTCTCATAACTTTTTCACCATTATTTACAAGTTATCTTTGAAAAAATTACTTAAAACTAATAGAAAGGATAGTTTAGGAATAGTTGATTTTCAATTCTAGAATGCATATATGGACAAATGTTCAAATAATCATCNGTATTTTTTCATAATTATCTTTTTATATATTTAAAATTTTATTAACAAATATTTTTGACACATGTCAAAATCTCAAATCGATAAATATGACACGTGTCGCGATCTCGTGAGTTAGTAATTTCGAAAACCCAACTTTATATAATAAGATAGCTGATTAGTAATACAAAGCGGTAAAACTTTTTGTTGCAATTTTTATGCATCTGATCCAAAATAACCTCTTTGTAACCTAAGTTTAAGATTGTCTATTGTAGGACCTAGAACAAAAACTNGCTGATTAGTAATACAAAGCGGTAAAACTTTTTGTTGCAATTTTTATGCATCTGATCCAAAATAACATCTTTGTAACCTAAGTTTAAGATTGTCTATTGTAGGACCTAGAACAAAAACTAGGCTCTACGTATTGTCCATGAAGGCTTGGGGATTCGGTTTTCGAGTCGAATTCGGATTGGATCGGGTTATTCGGATAAAATGGTTTAAGATTAGAATAGGACACGACTGATATTTAAATCAGATTGTTTAGGTTTTACTCGGGTTTTGGGTTGTTTTTTTTTCTATAAATATTGTTTGTATTTCGGGTTGTTCGGATATCCATTTAGATTTTGGATATTTCAGGATTCAGATCTTACCTAAACTGAACCAAAACACAAAAGAATGTATTTTAAAATTGATTCAGGTTATATTGGTTATTTGAAACCGAACCAAACCGGAATTTGCTTTTACATTTTATTTCTTTTAACAGCATTGATGAGAAATTCAAACTGAAGTTTTCTTGATAAATTCGAGACGGTTTTAATTACATGACAAGTAAGTGAATGAACTTTTGTTTTCTATGTCATACTATTGGCCGTACAGAACATACGAACGTGATGTCAGTATGTCACGTTACGCTACGTCACGTCTAACTGAACCATTAATGTTAAATTTGATTTTGACTTTCTAAACGGTATAAAACGATAATACAGCCTCCAAGAAAATTCTATAAGCAAAAATAGTAATTGACTAACAAACAAGTCAGGTTTGGATCGAATTTACAGAAAATTCATATCAAAGCAAGCAATCTTTAACCAGACCAAACCGAACCAAATAGAACCGAACTTTTAAACAGTTTGGTTTGGATACTAGATACTAATCTTGCTTTTGCTTGGCAATAATCTTTAGGGAACAAGTCTCCTCTATGTGTCCAATTTAACTTCAATCTTAGGAGATTTATCAAGAAGAGAGCTAAGCTCAGTAACATAGCTTCCCAAGTCGGTTGTGTCATTAACACCCGAACCAGAACCAGAACCAGAGACAGACCCTTCTTCTCCTTCCTTTGTAGTCAGAGCTCCATAAAACAGCTTCATTGCGACTTCCGTCGAAAGAGCATGCACAGAAGTGTGTAGTTTCTGAAACTTCTCTCTAGTTTCTTGTTCATCGATCAGCTTTNGTCGATCAGCTTTTCTCTAAGCTCATCCGGGAGGAAAGCCAGCGCACTTCAAAAGGATCAAAACAGAATATGTATAAACTATTACTCGATAAGCTTCATCGGATATATAACACATCGAAGAAGCTCATGACTAATTTAGTAATTATACCTGGAAACACCTCTAACAATACCAAACTTGTAACCAGCAAGNATCGATCAGCTTTTCTCTTAGCTCATTCGGGAGGAAAGCCAGCGCACTTCAAAACGGTCAAAACAGAATATGTATAGACTATTACTCGATAAGCTTCATCGGATATGTAACAAATCGCAGCAGCGCATGACTAATTCAGTAATTATACCTGGAAACACCTCTAACAATACCAAACTTGTAACCAGCAAGAACTGATTCCTTATAGCCAAAGTTATAACCTTCTTGCGCAATAGCTTCTTTCCCCGCAACAATCCCTTCACGGTATCCAGCCTGCGATATCGATTTACCCGAAAAAGCCAAACATACAGAGATGTTTATCAATTACTTGAAAAGCATCTACACAGAGTGAATTATAAAAGAATACAATCTATAAACAATACCGTGTGGAATTTCGCACGCCTCAACTCACTCTCATTGTCCAACACACGAGCTTCACCGTATTCTTCATCCGAACTTCCGTAAAACGGATCATCGAAATTCTCAATACCATGATCACTATTACCTAAAACCAAAAGATGATTCTTGTCACAGGAAAAGCCAAAACTTAGCAATACAATGAAGTTAATTCTGCTCTAATCCTAAACAATCCGCAAAAGAGTTTCTCAGCTAAGCCTTATTGAGATCTTAGTAAACTATGGGTACATATTAATCAAAGTTTTCATATCAGAAAAGCAAAAAAACTTTGTAAATTTCATAACTTATAAAGGTAAAGAGTCCTCACCAGGTTTCGAAAGCTGCAAACTTTCTCCATAAAGCTCTTTAGCGAAATTAACTTTCCCATCTGTAAATTAACAAAAACAATACAGTCGCAATTGGGTGGGGAATTTCATCGAACACTTGGTGCGCTGATTTATGAAACTTAGCACAATTGGTATCATATAAAAGAACCTTCAGGTGGCTCCATCAGTTCTATAGAGATGGCTTCGACGAGATAACGGTTTGATGAAAGGACGTGCGAGCAGAGAATGAATCAGAAGGAAGATGACGATCGTCGATGGCCACAACCACAAAGGTCCGATTTTTTCTTCTTCGAAGACGATCCCTAGTTCTCTTTTGTCGTTTAGTGAATTATGAGGCCCAAGCCCAACCCACTTAACAAATCTGTTTTTATTATTCTGTTCGGGTCAACCCACTTAACAAATGTAACTCAAAAGAAAATTGGAATGAAAATTAATATATTTTTTTCATGGAATGCAAATTAATAAATAGAGAGAAAAAAATAAGTTTAAAAAAAACACATATATACAGAATCCCTCAATTTATCTATGAGTATAAAATTAAATATTTTATAAAATATTGTGCCTAACGAAAAAATATGAAAGGAAATATTTTTTTTATGAAAGAAAATATTAATTCATTTTGTGAAACCGTGTTTTTTGACGGAAAAATTATGAAACAATTTTCTGGACGGAAAATTTTTGAAAATATATAGTATGATGATGATGATATAAAAATAATGGTGGTATTAGTATTATTATACTTTGATGAGTTAATAATTAACCCATAAAACCATTATAATTCAACCCATATGATAAATTAACCCATTGAACCATGAACTCATTTGACCCATGAACTTATTATAATCCCAATATTAAAACCATTAATGAATCGGTTTGGGTGGAATTTATCCATAATGTTCAACTCATTTTGACACCTCTAATCCATTCTATTAAAATGAACTTAGTGATTAAAAAATTACAAAAGACACAATTATCTCTGAAATAAGCAAAAAAATGAACTAACAAAAGTAGTCTCAAATGAAATTTTTCAATAGGTTTAAAATAACATTTTATTGATATTACAAAAAAATAGCAATTACAGTACCTCTCTCTCACATGGTCTTGGACTCATGAGCCATGAGGTAAGTAAATTACCGAGGGATTAAATTATTTAACATAATAATTACTACAAGACACAAATAGTAAGAATGTCTCTAAGCGCTAAAGAGCATTCCCTAAGCGCTAAAGTGCACTGGAATGCTCTGTTCGTACCGGAAAAAGTTGTCGGGATCAACTCTAGTCTTAACCTGAACCAATCTCTCAAAGTTATTCTTAAAATACTTAACTCCATACACTTTACCTTCCTCGTACGTTGAGTTCAAGCTTTTCCCAATGTCAACGTCTCTGTAGTTCAAAAACGCCTCTCTTGGATTCTTAGACACGTAAGGGCTCATTGCCTCAAACACTCTTTCCGTCTGACTCAAGCAATCGCTAGCCGCTGCTTCACCGGCCGCGAACCAGTTCGATGAGTACTGAATCTTAAACATGTTCCCTGCTCTGTGAGGAAACGCCGTCTCTGTCGCCGGGATCTCGCTCATTCTCCCGCCGTATGGGTTCCAAGCCATCGACACGTTCTCGTTCTCTAACAGAATCTTGAATACCGATTCTAAACCGGGTTTTGAGATCGGTTTTTGCACGTAATCGGATTTTCTTTTGAGGTAGATTTGCTTTTGTGGGATTCTATTTAGCATAACTGATGTTGGTGCTGTACCAGGTGGGATACTAAGCCAGAACAGAACCGATTCGATCCATTTCATTTCTATACACTCTGTTTTGTTCAGACCGAGTTCCGGGAATTTCGCGTTCATAATTTCGAGAAGCTTCTCGGAGTTTCCTAGGAACATTCCCATGAAAGAAGCCTTGACCGTCTTGTTACTTGAGCTCAACGTTAACCTTATGAACAAATCGTTATCGATCTTGTCGGCGATCTCTTGCCATTTGGCTGCAAGATCGGTAGTGGTTACTCCTCCTCTGTTTCCAACCGTTTCAATGTTAAAGACTGTAACTTTCTCCGGTACCGGAACAAGCTTGATCTTCCAGGATAAGACAACACAGAAGCTAGCAGCTCCACCGCCTCGTAAGGCCCAGAAAAGATCTTCTCCCATTGAACTCCTGTCCAAGACTCTTGCGTTAGCGTCGACAATCTTAGCGTCTATAATGTTATCAATCGATAAACCGTATTTTCTCATCATGTTTCCATAACCTCCACCGCTAAAATGCCCACCTGCCCCGAGACCGGGGCAGATTCCGGCAGGGAAACCGCGGAGGTTGTTGCTTTTGTTGGCGATATCGTAGTAGATCTCGCCTAGGTCGCACCGGATTGGACCCACGCGGTATCGAGTTTTGGATCGATCTCGATTGACTGTAAGTTAAACATGTCTAGGACGACGAAATCAACGGTGGATATGTAAGACATACCGTCGTAGTCATGGCCTCCACTACGGATTCGAAGCTGGAGCCAGGGCCGTACCTGAGCACAAGCGAGCGAAACATTCGCCTAGGGCCCCCAAATTTTTTAAAATTTTTAGTATATAAAATAGGCCCCCAATTGCTGAAAAAAAAATAAAAATAGGCCCCTAATTTTATATTTTTTGTTAATAGAGCCCCCAATTTTAAAAATTGCTTTTAGACCCCTTAAATTTGCTTGGACCCCCAAAATCTCAGGGACGGCCTGGAGGCTTAGCTTTTTGGCGCAGTTGATTGTAGCTTGGACATGAGTGAAGTGAGCCGCGGCCACAATCGCGACTGGTTTACGTGTTGTACCGTTGAAATAACGGAGATTACGGACGTAGTTGTTGAGAATGGTGAGGAAGTTAGGGTTTTCTTGCGTGTGTGTGAAGTTTTGGATTGGGAACTTTTGGTCTGAAGGTTTGAACATAGTGAGACATTGTGTGAAGGTGTCTTCGAGTTTTGGTGGTGATGCAAATGATTTTGGAATTATAAAGAGGAAAATTGTAAGAATTAGGGTTTGAGTTGTTGTCATTTGGAGAAGATAATGGTTTTAGTGTTATGAGAGATGTTGAGGTTTTGGATTATTTATATAGTGGTTTTAGTTTGTCATATACAAATAGATAAATTGTTATTCTTGTGAATGTGTATATTTGGTAGACTGAAATCTAATAAATTAGTCAATAGGTAGGTAGTTGGCGATTTAATTCTTAAAATATAGACTATATTGTGTTCTATACTTCTATACCTCTACCTCGTTAATTAGATCCTAATTTTTATTAAATTTAATTTTTATTATATGGTCTATTTTAAAATTTAACTCTATACAAACAAGAAATTAAGAAATGGGGAAATAATTACAGAAACTGTTTCCGACCCAAAAATAAGAAAACTTTTAGTTCTTAATACTTGCATGGTGGAAAGTAAAATTTTCAAAGATGGTAGTAGCATCCTCGAAATGAGTAAGATATGGTTTATACCAGGTTTAAACAAATTAAATAATATACCAAATTAAGACTAATACGTACTGAAGATTTGTAATGAGTATAATTAAACTGAAAAACTCTAAGATAATATAGAAATTAGAGAAGGTGCTTTCTTATTCAATACAAAAGAGGTTCGTACAATTTGGACTTAAGAGAAAGTTAAACCTTATTATAAGACTTATCTCTAGAGCGCCCTCAATAGCAGCTACACAAAGCATGTGTTTGTGTGGCCTTTAATGTATTAGTTAAATTTAGAGGCCATTTAATTTATAAAAAGTGCCAATAGCTCTATTGTTAAAGACTCGTTAAAGTGTGAATACGTGGTGGATTCGAACGAAAAGTCCCAATAGCTCTACTATTGTTGAATACTCCGTATTAATCAAATTTAAATTTGGAGCTGGAGGTGGATTCGGAGTTGGTGGTGGGCTTCTTAACGAAAGGGATTTGTGAAACTCATCCCTTATCGTTCCTGGCACGTTTGTGCTATGGCTTTTTATCAAAGGACTGGATAGTCCGTATCTCGCATGTGTATAGGGAAGCTAACCGCCTCGCGGACGGGTTAGCCAACTATGCTTTTTCTCAGCCTCTTGGCTTTCATTTGTTGGATTTATGCCCCGATTGTATTAGTTTGATTGTTTCAGAGGATTCTCGAGGGACTACGTGCCCGAGACAAGTCCGGCTGTAATTTTTTTCTAGTCTAATAAAACGAGGGAGACAAATTGTCTCCCTCCGCCTACCAAAAAAAAAAAAAAAATCAAATTTAAAATTGGAAAAAAATACCTCAAAATTTTTATGGAGAAATAAATAGATATACAATGACTTAATGAGTCATGGACGCTTTCTCTTTCGACAAGGGCGATCATCATCAGACGACTTTTTCTTCAAACAACCGCCTCTTCCTCCTTCGTTTCCGGCCGACGCTGGCTTCTCCGGCGTCGGTCGGCTTTGTCTTCCTTTATTTGTTTCTAGTTCCTTGTTTGTTACACCGTTTAACAAGAAAACCGATCATGATTCATCAATCTAAATTTGTCCTCACTCTTATGGTGATGATTTCTATCCTCTACGCCGATGACGTTGGTTCCATGGAACATTTCTCCTACTCCCTGGCAGTTATCCCCACACCGAAGTCCATGATTCGATGTGATGCACCTACTTTGTTATCGCTGAGATTTTCTTCAAGCGGTTACTATAGTTTGAGTCTTGAAATTGATCGATTACACCATGGTCGTGTGCAGTGGCGGATCTAGGAAAGAATTTTATCAGTGGCAACAATTTTAAACTAAATAAAATATTTAAAAACCATGTCTTACAAAACACATAATAAAGTTTCCTACCAAAAACAAAAAAAACACATAATAAAGTTTGAACAAAAACGACTTATAAAAGTACCCTACGCTCAATCATAGTCTGAAATATTTTAATCACCTTTTCGTTAGTGACCGATCTAAATAAATCTTTCTCAATATAACATACTAAACAATCACTTAAAAACTGATCTCCAAAGCTTGTAGCCTTGTAGTATTCTTTTTGACCACTAAATGGGCTTCAAATATTAACAAAATGAATTAGGCTTTCAATTCTACACAAAAGTCCAAATATGTATTTAATAAAATATGGGTATAAAAATATTGGGGGCATTAAATATTTTTTTTAACAGGGGGATAAATTAAAATGATACTAATTAACTCTTAATTGTGGAAGCCCCCTTGGTCCAGTGGTTGAGACCAAGAGTGTTGATTATGCTTCTACATCAGGAGGTTTAATTTGGAGTTCAATCCCCGCAAGGCGTGATTTATTTGGAGATTTTAAGGAGATTTTAAGGAGACAAGTTTACATGAGATCTTCTGCGTGGAGCAGGTGCAAGCGCTAGATATGGATCTTCGTAGAGGCCAGACGGTAGAATTATCCGTCATATGAGTAGCCGATGTATTATTTATCATGATTTGCAATTGAATAATAATAATCCAGTGTTAAAAAAAAAAAATTAACTCTTAATTTTGAAAATTTGACAGTGGCATCTGCCCCTGTTGACCGTAACGTAGCTCCGCCTCTGGTCGTGTGATTGATTCTAAACTTGATGCCTCCAATTTGAGACAGATTTCTCAAACCCAGCTCTGGGATCCGGGATTATCAAGTATAGAGATTGGAGATGGTGGAGTGCAATCACGGTCAGATCATATTATTAAGGTCTGTTTGATACTCTATTTGACGATTCTGAGTGTGTATCTCTTCAGGAAGCAGACAACAATTTCCAGCGAGGTTGGTGTCTTCTTCTTCTCGGCGTTGGTGATGGTGGATGATGCGATTAGGATGAGAATCAGAAGATGAAATCAACAACACGTATGGATTTACGGTACAATCACCAAAACTTATATATCTTTCTTCAGAAGAGTTCCAAAATCTATGGTTTTGCGATGTAACAGATGGATCGCAGACCTTGCCTTTCGAAAGCGTAATAGATGGTACAGATGTTTCCCAAGCTAGAAAGTCACACAAGATTGACGGATAAGACGAGAGCAACTAAGCATATGATTCGGATATGATTCGGATTGCGGCGCCTACACTTTTTTGCTTTTTCGTTACAAAAATATTTGATTGTACTTATATCCTTATGTTTAACATTATGATTGTACTTATATCCTTATGTTTATCTTTGGTTCATATTAATAAAGTTACTAGGTAAACAACCCGCACTATGTGCGGGATAAATCGATTTAAAGAAAATTATTATCTTAAAACTAATATATATTTGTATCAAACATAATAATATGTAACTAAAGTTTTTTATTTATTTATTCAAAGCTGCTTTTTTCGTGTAAAAGATACGTTTCACCCGTGAAATCTTTAAATGTGTAAGAGGTTTTATGGTAGAGAAAATATTGATAAAATGTTACTATTTATTGCAACATATATTGTTTGTGGTTTAAAATCAAATTCATATATTCTTATGTTTTATTTTGTAATCATAACAATTTTGCATGTTTCTTATGTAACCATAACAACATATACTAAATTACTCGGTAGTTTAATTATTTAATTTTATTATATGTTAGTAACAATCAGATTCTAAACTAAATTTTTTGAAGATAAAATAATTTATTGATTTAATAATTTTTATTAGACTGTTTAAATCTTTTCAGTTAGTTGGTTTGTTAATATTTTCTATAAATGACGGATTATTACTATAAACATTATTATAAAAAAATAAAAAAAATTAATGAAATTCCAAAATCAACGTATTCGTGTAGGAATACATTTCACCCGTGAAATATGTGAACGTGGCAAAGAAAATATTTATTTTATTTTTTTTTTGACATCGAAAGGTTACTCTATTACTCAAACTTGAGGTGGCAAAGAAAATATTTATAAAATGTTACAATTGATGGCAATATATATTTTTGTGTGTTTTAAAAATCAAATTTATATTTATGGTTTATCGAGTAACTATAACAATTTTGCATAATCTAATAATCACTCATTTTAATTTTGGTAAGTTTATTTAATAAGAATATTGTGTTTGGTCATTGGTTTAAGACTAATAAATATAAGAATAGTAGTAGCAATGAGTGTTTGGCAAAAGAGATAGAGACAGTGAGCTCTCTAATGTCGCCACGTGTCAAGTGTGCTTCTCTATTAATATATAGGGGATGATTTGGAGGAAAAAAAAAAAAAATGAGTCATGGATATGACATAATGGGTCATGGACACATCTTATACGAATCAACTAATATGGGTTTCATCCCCAATTTGCTTATATTAGAAATTTGCTTTAATGGAGGCCACATATTAATTCGTCACTACATGCGACAAATGGTACAAAAGCAAATATACTACACATTTTCAGAAATATGTACAATCTCAGAAATTATTTTTATTGGGAAAGGCCAGCAAATTGGTTTCTTAATGTGCTAAATATCGTCACACTTTTGTACGTTACTAGAATGTATTTGCAGGCTGAATGTACGTCTTTAATTCTTCCTACCAAAATGGTAGAACACGTGACAAACCACCATTATGTAAACTTTGTCTTGTCCATGTATTTATTATATTTTCATTTTTCATATTTTTATGGATCGTTTTATGTCCCTCAAGGCCTCAACGATAAGGATGTTATACCTAACTCGAATCTATTATTACCTACATATGGTATTTTTTGAAGAAAGTAAATTTGTTTATTACATATATATATAGGTGATGCTATAAAATAAAAGATAAGTGGTCCAAGCATCTAAGACGTAGTGTATGTGTTTCTTGGACAAAATTAAGAAAAAAAAAAGATAAGTGGTTGCACACTTTGCACCGTCAAGTCACCACATCAACTAACTAAAAGCCGTCTTTAATGTATTCCATTTATTCATTGGTTTTTTACAACAACAAGACAACAATTCATGCGTAAGGCATAAGCAAAATGGCTATCGGAGGATTGGCTCTTGATGTCTCCGACGCCGGCCGCAACATAGATGCCAAGATCACAGCCGCGGTTGTCATGAGTTGCATTGTGGCTGCCTCATGTGGTCTCATTTTTGGCTACGACATCGGAATCTCAGGTTACACAGAAAATGATCATGTCATAAAGAAAAAAATTAAAATGAAATTATATTAATAAATTTTTTTTTGACTTAAGGTGGTGTGACAACAATGAAGCCTTTTCTTGAGAAATTTTTTCCATCAGTTCTTAAAAAAGCTTCGGAAGCTAAGACCAATGTTTACTGCGTCTATGACAGTCAACTTCTTACGGCCTTCACATCTAGCCTTTACATCGCCGGTTTAGTTGCTTCTTTAGTGGCTAGCCGTCTCACGGCGGCTTATGGTCGCCCAACCACTATGATCCTTGGTGGTTTCACTTTCCTTTTTGGTGCCCTCATCAATGGTTTAGCTGCCAACATTGCCATGCTCATCTCCGGTAGGGTTTTGCTCGGATTTGGTGTTGGCTTCACCAACCAGTTAGGTGTAGTTCCAGTTTCACTAAAGTTGTTTTTTTGTGCGGATATGCATGGAAGAGTGAGCAATCCGGTTTATAACTTATATAAAGCCTGAATTGTTATGGCCTGGTCTGATAAAATTTCGGTTT
>OVBW01002902.1:0-10567 GCA_900406355.1 Erysimum pusillum
CGGCCGTTGACCAAGATTCAAGAACGACTGATGATGGTTAAAGAGGCTGAAATTTTCGGGGGAGATGGGCAACGGAGGGAGCTCGTCGATCTCCTCTTTAGCTGCATCAAGCAACCAGTCAACGGCCTTGCTGGGCTGGTCAACGCCGAGCCGTTCTTGAAGATCATAGAGCTGAATAGCCGTGGGGACTGATAATCTCACGCGTCTGTCACGTAGCCCACGTAGCGTACACACTTTGCTGTGACGGTCTTTGCCTCCGAAGGCGCGTGAAACCCTAACAATCCTCGGATCCTTCGATTTCATCCACGACGAAGAAGAAGAAGAAATCGAGGTTGGTGGCTTTCTAATTACGGTTTTGCCACTGGTGGCTCTGACTTCGTTTTCTTCTTGATCTTCTTCTCCTTCTCCTTCTCCTTCACGTCTTGTTGTAGCCCCGCCTGAAACTTCGTCGTTCGCATCTTTCCAAGGGACGGTATTCATAATGCTATTGTCGAGATCTTTATATCTATTAGAAATAGACGAACCAAATGTAATTCCATTAGTAGAAAACATAGGAATAGGAATATTAAAACAATAAATTTTCAAACAATTTAGTTTTGAATTTCGAAATCTCATGTTATCTTTTCGTGAATCCGCAAAATTGAAAGAAAATAGCTAGAAATTATCTATAAAATGAAATTAGGGTTCAATTTAGCTTTTTCCTTCAATCGACTTAATTCTTATAGGACAGGGGGAAAACATGTACTGTTTCTTACCTGAGCTCCAAAGTTTGTACGGTCCTGAGCTTGAACAGCAAATCTAGGGTTTTGCTGTTCTATAAAGTAATTAGTAATATGATGATGAAGAAGAGGGACTGAAGAATGACAGAAATAGAGAGAAGAAAGTATGTGATTCTTATTTTTCTTTTCAAAAAAAGTATGAATAAGATGAAAATAAAAATAAATAAATAAAAAAAAAGAAAGAAAAAGAAAATTAGAAAGAAGAAGATGCTTTTGGAAGTGAATATGAGAACCCTACCAATATCATAAGCCTCCAAAATTTAGAAGAATTGCGACTTAAGTATTTATGTTAAAAAAGCAATGGATGTCGTAATGCCACGTGGCCGATTTCGCTATCCTCGAAGGGAAAATAAAGTAAATGCGTTGAATAATTCAGTCAAGTTCATTTTCATCTTTAATATTTTGGATCATATCAAATCTACATACGGACGAGAAATTAAACTCGAATATTTTATCATCCACGTATGTGCCATGAGTTGCAATTATAATACGGCTAAGAAGAAAATCCCAAAACAGTATACGTGAAGTTATATATAATAGATACCAAAATTAAACATATATATGACGTGAAGTTATATATAATAATAGCTTGCTAGAACAGCTAACTTCATGTTTTCTTATATAAAGAGCTAATTAATGTTCTTAAGATGAATTTAACGATATTTTAGGAGCTACAAATAATAATTCTCATGAAAGGGATGATGTACGATTATTGACTAAAATATATTTTATCTCAATTATTAAAATGTATGAATTGGATATCGTAATATGATCTTATGAATATATTCTGTTAAAAAAAATATGGTATTTTTGTGTAAATTTATACCTTGGTTATACAATTATATGGGACCATATATGAAAATTTGATCACATGTATGGTTATATATAATACATATGTTCCATGCGTATATGTGCATGGGCATGATGTTATATCGACAATTACAAAAGGTTGTGGATTACCCGATGCACGCCTCTCGTGTACCTTGTTGAGGATCATGACTCATTACCTTTTCAAAACACAAGTACATTAACTAGACATCACTAGCTAGACGCCTAGACACTATGCCCTAATTTACTTTTACTTCATAAAAACCTATTTAACATCTTTATTTATCAAAAGGTTGTGTTTAGCTTGTGATTTGTCTTTAAAATAACATATTGATTGTCCAAATTTGTTATTTATATTGGATCTAGTAATTATATATGTGATATTTAAGTAGATTTATCTAATCAATTAAGTATATACACGAAAGCATATGAGAAGTAAGATGATTCAATTTGCAATTCGGATATGTAAATGAGAAACGGGAAACAATAACATTCTTAACATTTGTATATATTTTGTGCTAATCTATTAAATAAAACTAATTGACATTTAACCAAAAATAAATCAAATGTAATGTATCCACATGATTGTCTTTATAAGTGTGCAACTTATCCTGTCACAATAAGATTCCAACCCCAGTTTTTCTTTATTTTTTGTCAAATCCCCTATATATTAAAAGAGAAACATTTTTGCCACGTGTCGTCGTTAGAGAGTTCGCATTAATTATAAAAATAAAACCCTAGCAAAAGCTTTCAAACTCTCCTATCAACTATGAATTTATTTAAGGAAATAATGAATTTTCTCTTTCTTCTAATTTTGTTAACAAAGTTATTTCTCTTCAATTTAGAAATATTTCAAAATTTTTATTAAAAACTTATCTCTCATCTTTTTATGATCATATTTTTTTAAAAAAATTGAATCAATACATAGTCTATATAAAAAATAAAATCTAGATTTTATTTTTTCATATATGTTATGATTTGAATTTTTAAAAACGGACATAATTTACTTAATTAGTAAAAAAAANTATAATTTACTTACTTAGTAAAAAAAAAGAGTGAATGTTAATATTTTAATATTTGATTTAACACACATCCAAAAAAAATTTTATATTTTGAATAAAAAGTAAAGAAACTTTGACAAAAATAAAAAAAAAGAACAAAACTATTCAATCAAAAACAATAAATAATCCCTTTAAAATGTGAAAAATGCATTATATCATAAAGATCAGCGGATTACTGAGATATGAGATTGGAATATATAAACAAGCTTTTGTATCATAAAGATCAACGGGTCACTATGTCTTTGATTCGTTTAATATCTTTTATAGATCAATTAGAGTTTTATATTTACGTTACAAGCAAATTTTCAAATCGTGAATTTTAAAATTTATATATTTAACGTTTATCCCGCGGTGTACCGCGGGTTAAGACCTAGTACACTTTAAATGTCTATACGAATCAATAACATCAAATTAACTTTTTTTTGTTAAATTGCACATTGTCCTTAAATAAAGTGATGTAAGAATATTAATAGCAAAAAAAAACAGAAGTGGGCGAAAGCAATATATCCTTACGAATCAAGGAGTAGGAAACAAAAAAAGTGTGGGATAATCATTTTATCTTAAGACATCACATGGGAAGAAAGGAGAAATCGGACAAACTTAAAATCCACTAAGTCATGTCTACTTCACCGACTCCAAAAGTCTGTGGTCTCTTGAACAAAGATTGGGTTTTTAATCGCTTTTCTGTAGTACTTCATATCGATAATAATAATTAATGATGTGAAGGATCGACGACATTAATATCCTAAAAATTAGGGTCTACTCTACATATTCGAAGCCATACAATTGTTTCATAGAGAAGTATAGGAATTTTCAAAGCTTAGACACTAATCATTCAATTATCACTAAGAAAGAAACTAGCTAGTAATATATCTTGTTGAAAGTTTTAACATTTCCCCATAGTTAATATAGAGCAATTAATATCAGTGTATTGATTTTTTTTTTTTTTTTCGAAACAGNAAAAAAAAAAAAAAAAAAGCATATGAATTAAGTGAGGTTACGTGGGATCGATATTGCAAATAGAACACCATCTCATAGTTAATTCCGGTCGACGTGGATATTAAAATGATCTACATATACAGTACCGTCGGGACGCATGCCATTTCGAGACGTATACAATTAATTAGTTTCTTCCACTTGGTTTGAGATCTTTATCAAAATTACAAACACGTTTATATATCCACATATAGAAAGCCACATGCATTTCTAAGATTCTATGATCATATATACGACTATTAAATATTCCAGAACATTGACACTTTTTTCTGAAACGTTGATAGTCCGCATTTGAAAGACTAGTTAAGAACGTGCAAGTATGAGTCAATATTGTAGATTCTGTGTACTAAAGAAAAATAATTTTTGCATTAGAAAATTTGTAAGTGTATCTCATGATGTAGTAGTTACTAGTTAGCCAAATGATTTACGTTAAGAAAATCTTAGGTATGATTTTTAAAATATGTAAGTTATTACTTGTGGATTATATGGCTAGAATAGAAACGTCCGTTATATAAGTGACTCCTTTTTTTTTTTTCTTTTTTTTTTTACATGTATGAACACTAAATGACTATAAATAAATCTGAGACACAAAAGTGACGATGGAATAAAAAACCGTGTATTTATTATGTTACTAATTTATTAGTATTTTTTTACATCATTATTATTATATATGGTCCTTATACTTTTTTTTTTTTGACCTTATACTAATATACTCTTTTTTTTTTGTTGTTCAAAAAAAGAAAAAGAAAAAAGAGCGAAGAGGTTGGGCATCTCGAGAGAAGAACTGAAGAAAACAGGTCCCCCCAATTTTCCTATCACTTTTTTTCTGTCTCTCTCTCTCGAGATTTAATTCTCTCTTTTATTGTCCCCAGTAGTGTTACATCTTTAATGACTTAATTATTCAATGTTAAATGTTGTATTTGGATCTGGTTATGGTATGCCGAAACAGGCCAGCAAATTTTCACTTTATCAGTTATAGCACCTCGATTGAATGGATCCACTACTTGACATCTTATTTTAACACACGCGCATGTAGATGCCGTAAACTGTTGTTACAAGTCCTAGATAGGAAACACTAGTCTTATGTAGTTGACATAAAAAATGTTGGATGACAATTTACCTCTTTTTTTTTTTGCTTTGGAAAATCCCTAAATTTGAAAAATTAAATTGCAAATTATAAGTTGATTGAATAAACAAATACACTCGTAGAAAAGTTAAAATTTTGAAATTAATTTAGATTTCATATTTTGAAAGTTCAAATTGGTGTGCAACAAATGCATGCCAACAACATAAAGTTGGACTTTAGTGTAATTTAAATTACTTGGGGAAAAAGACAGGTTAAATGTGAAAAATGTAAAAAAATATTTTTATTTAACTAAGCAGAGATACAATAAATACTCTTATCTGTTTCTATTGCATTGTCTAAAACACTTTTTCTCTGCACTGTTCCTATCCCAAACACCAATCCCTATACTCAATCCATATGGTAGAGATACTAGATAGTAGTAACCCAACATATAGATCATATAGTATTATTTATACATGTGTGTATGTGTCTTAGATAATAGATATACTTGTGCAAGAATCTTTTTTCTTTTTCTTTTCGAGAATAATGGCCGCAGTCAGTAAGCAAAACTTTTCTGTAACAACCAGGTCAGCAGGTCATTGTTTATTTCACGATTATACGAAGTCCAACTTGTATAAAATTCCTGGATCACAAATTTGGGCCAACAAAAGAAATGTAGAGGGCCAACTGTGATGAGAAAAGGGCCCAATGGATAAAGGTTTATAGTTCCTGTCTTTTACTTAGCTGAAAACTCTTTGCAGATCATTTTCGTGGACTCTTTGCAACTTCTTTGTTTTAGCTATGGTTTAGTTTGTCGAAAAAGTTTCATGGACAAAGAAAACATAATGTAATTATGGAGGTGTAGGAGAGAAAGTAATTATTAAATTACACATAAGTTTTCGAAACTATATTATGACACCAAATTGTATTATATTCGGTTTTTATTTAGTTTTCAAAAAGCAAAAATATGTTAAAACCAAAAAAATAAACCGAACCCCCCGGTTGACTAAATGCTTAAATGTTACTAAATAATTTCTTGCAACTTGGTTACATTATTGTCGTGAAGCAATGAATAAGTGATACGTGGCGTATTCTAGAAGAGAAACGTGTCACTAATCTTATCACCTTTTAAGGTAAAAAAGGATTAAAAATTAAACATTTTTCAGACAAAAGAAAAAAAGAAATACAAGTTGGCCACTATGCGTGTCCCACTTCTCGATCTGCTCTTGATTGTTTGCGTCTCTTTAGGAGATCCTCCATTCATTCCTTCCTCCTCCACCTTATAATTATTATGCTTCATCAAATATTAAAAGTTGTCTATCACTTACCAATATAATTTCTTACCACAGATAAATTGAGGACACATTTTGAAGGTTAATAACCAATTGTTAGAATGGAACAAAAATGAAACTGTCAACTTTGAGAATTGTTATTAGAACTTGAAGAAGTAGGCCACAACAAAAAAGAAAACAAAAGAAAGAGTAATGTTTTGGTTAATTATTTCTTGGGTTTGTTAAGTTGTCGGGGCCCAGTCAGGCTGGATACACGTGGCAATAAAGTGACTGTCGTCGTAGTTGAGCACGTTGATAATTAGACACGTGTCAAGTTGTAGATGAACAAGTAGCCTACGTCTACGCCAAGCTCTCCCCCCACTTGATGCCCTTTTCCACGTGGCGTGGTGGGTGGTCGTCTATCTTTTCTTGTTTTCCACCATAAAGAAATCATAATTTAATTTTACTAACAAGATAATCCGAATTATTCCTATATATTTGTTGTCTGTCAACGAGAAATCACTATCTGTTTTCAACTTTTCATTGGTTATATTAATTCAAATGGGCATATTTACTGGAGTTATGATTATTTTAAGCCAACTTGTGTGTGAAAATATACTAAAGTAAAAGTAAATCCGTACAACATCGTCAACTATGCTTGTAATATAATTCAAAAACATGATTTTTTTTTTCCCTATAAAATTATAAAATACTGCAAATTGAAGTACTATAGTTTATTAATAGTAAGCATTTGGTGCTTGTTTTAAGAAAATATTGTTTCGTCTCTCTCAAGATTGAAATAGAAAGTTCAGAGCCTAAAACGTCTCACCTCTCTCTTTCCATTTCTCTGACTTGGATAATTGATTATGGAGATGATAAGAAGCAGGGGAATCCCAAATGGCGTCGTTCAAGTCCCAAATCTCTCTGCTAACAATCTCTTGCAGAAGTTTTTCATCACAAGCAACCATTTTTGTCACAAGAATGGTGAGAGTCGTCGAGAAGAAGCGAAGAAGAAAGAAGAAGAAGAAGAGGAGGAGAAGGATGTTGAGCTAACGTTAGGTCTTTCGCTGAATGGACAGTTTGGTACGGATCCGAGATCGAGGAAAAGGAAGAACTTCGAACTGGGTCGATCTTCCTCGATACCGGAAGGTTTCGTCTTCGATGAACAAAGATCCGGCGGAGATGTGCAGCGGACTGTAGGGCATGGAGTTTCGGACATGTTCCAGCTGGATCGGACGCGTTCTCTACCTGTTGCAACGGAGATCGAGATGGAGATAGAGACAGAGACGAAGAGGAGACGATCGGAGAAGACGAGGGCATTTATGGAATTTCCGGTGACAAACAGAGGAACATGTCTGACGAAAGATAAAAACAGAGGCCAAGCAGCCGAGAAAGAGAAGGCGAGGGCATTTCTGGAATTTAAGATTCCTCCGTCCAAGGCAAAGGAAGATAAAGATCGTTTTGCTGTCAACGGGAAGGGTAAAAATGGAAATACGGCGACCAAGAAGAATGCGGGAGATGCAGGAATGGAGAAGGCGAGGAACATTCTAGAAGACATGCCGTGTGTGTCGACGAGAGATGTGGGAGCCGACGGGAAACGAGTAGAAGGGTTTCTGTATTGGTACGGAGGGAACAAAGAGGAAGTGAAGATAGTCTGTGTTTGCCACGGCAGTTTTCTTTCTCCGGCGGAGTTTGTTAGGCACGGCGGAGGTACCGTCAGCGACGATGGTGGTGGTGATGTTGTGATTAACCCTCTTAGACATATTGTTGTTAAACTTCCTTCTTCTTCTTCTTCTTTGTAGTTCATACTTGATTACTCCATCTAGGGAATCATTATTTATCCCCAAGTCTCATTTTTTCACCCAATCTTCAAAAAAATGTAATCATGTCAAAATAATTTGACCGACTAAGCTGAAGCATGTACAATTGATTATGATCGTAGTTAAGAGTGTTTAATCTTAGTTGAAGAGATGTTTTCTCTATTTTATATTGTTAGATATCACTACGAGTGACATGAAGAGGGAGAAAACAATAACATTAAACGACATGAATTATATACTAGCCAAGCTGTATATTACCGAGACAAAAACAATGCAATAACACAACCATCTGAGTTCACTTACGACCTCTACAAATTACATGGGTTTGTTTAAATTTTTCAAAATGAAGGATGACAAATAATTTATCAATCAAAACTAAAGGATCGGCAGCAAGAAGACGATTATAATTGTAAAACAATAATAAAGAAAACCCCACAAAACTATTATAAACCATTTACAAGTGGGAAAAAACAATTTAATTAGCTACAATTCCTTGGTGCTCTTTCGCAAATTATGTTCTGTTTCCTATGCCTTCCCCTTCAAATGGACCTAAAATGTCCTTTTTACCCTCGAGAACCCATAGGAAATTTACCTCTCTTGATCTAAAACTACTACACAAACAAGTTTACAACTGATGAGATCAAAAGATATTAATCCCCCGGAGGTGCTAACACGACGGAGGCTGGAGCTGCTTCAACCGTCTTACAACTTGCTTCATCGTCGGCCTCGTCGATAGAGACTCCACCGTACAAACAACGGCTAAATGCAGAACCTCTACTAGATCATCATGCGGACCTGCGTCCCATAAACCCGCTGTGAAAAACTCCTTTGCCCGTCCTTGTCTCAACAGCATACAAGCCCATTGCACAATGTTGAATCCGTTACCATACGACACAAACGACGGATCCAGCGCTTTCTTGTCCGAAAGCAGCTCTAGAAGCACCACTCCGTAGCTGTATACATCCGCTTTATCCGATACCCGGCATGTCATCGCGTACTCCGGCGCTACATACCCAAACGTACCTGCCACACCTGTTGTTGCGTGCGTTTCCGATGTCCCAAGCAATCTCGCTAACCCGAAATCTGATAAATAAGCGTTGCAATCATCATCTAGGAGGATGTTGCTCGGTTTAACGTCTCGGTGAAGCACCCGTGGGACGCATTGGTCGTGGAGGTAAGCAAGTGCTCGAGCTATGTCGAGAGCAATCTTGTGAAGAACTCTCCAATCTTTTGTGGATCTTTCTTGGATGAATTTCTCAAGGTTGCCTCCTGGGAGATAGTTGTAAACCAAGAACATCTCAGTTTCGCTGGCGTGGTAACCGATGAGAGTCACGAGGTTCGGGTGTCGAAGCCTACCAAGAGTTTTGATCTCTGCATGGAACTGCTGGACGCCCTGAAACCGTCCAATCGAGAGGCGTTTGATTGCGACGACCACATCTTGAGAGATTTCTGCTTTGTAGGTTGCTCCAAACCCACCATTTCCAATCAGATTGCTTGCGTTGAAGTTTCCCGTGGCTCTAACAACGTTGTCAAAGGTTATTGGAACTCCGATGTCCATGAACATGGTGACTTCTCGTTTCGTAGTGGCCATGATCTTCGATTTAGGATGCCATTTCCTCGTGTAGAAGAAGAGAATCACAAGAGCGATCAGAACCGAGAAAATCGCTGAAGCGGATGCGATTGAGGCTATCTCTAGTGAGTTGAATCCGCCCTTTCCTGGCGACTGAGATGGAGCGTTTTCGACAGGTGAAGATGCGTAATCCTGCGTGATAGAATCTCCCGTGGAGTCTCGGGAATCCGAAGGCGGAGTTGTCAGAGAAAACACATGGCAAGGTCGAAGGTACGGGTTTCCGAGAACAGTGCTGCATTTCGTTAATCCGTTGGTTGAAGGACCCTGACCTGACAGATTGTTGAAGGAGACATTGAAAACCGCAAAAGTCGCAAAACCTGACGGGATTGGGCCAGAGAGGTTGTTATTGTTGAGAAGCAGCACAGTGAGATTCTTCAAGTTAACAAAATCATGAGGAATTCCTCCGGATAGATAATTTGAAGAGAGATCAAGAACTTCCAAGGAATGCAACTGACCAAAACTCTGAGGTATTTGTCCAGTGAGGTTATTATTCGCAATCGAAAGATACGTCAAAGCTTTCATCTTCTTCCCGAGGCTTCCCGGTATCTGACCTTGCAACTGATTCCAACTCAGATTAAGAGCAACAAGTGAAGCTAGGTCTCCGAGACTCGATGGGATTGGCCCGAAGATCTGATTCAACGAAGCATCTAGAATCTTAAGAGAAGTGCACATGTTGTTGACTCCTTCAGGAATCCGACCTGAGAGCCTGTTGAAGCTTACGTTGACGTACACAGCTTTGAGTTCATCGCAGTTATCAAACAGATTTCCTGGGAATTGCCCATACAACCGATTCCCTCCAGCAGAAAATATGTAAGACACTCGCTTTCCCAACCGCTCATGTGCCAGTGGTATAGACTTGAGAGTACCAGTGAAGTTGTTGTCTGCGAAATTATGAAACACAGCCAGACCTCCATCACCTCCAAGGTCAGTCAGGGTAGTTCCAACTTGAGCCTTCTCGGTGAAGAAGGAGAGATAAACAGACGATGGGTCGCTGTAAGATTCAACAGAAAACCCGTCAAAGTAAACAACAGGAGGACAATGGGTTGTGGTATTGTTGAGAAACACAGGGATTAAACCCGATAAGCTGTTTCCGCCAACATCAAAGACACTCATGCA
>OVBW01002904.1:0-10059 GCA_900406355.1 Erysimum pusillum
GCTGGCGAAGAACCCACGAGTTTTCTCCATGCCATAAGGAAGAAGATGGCTTAGGAAATGGCGACTCTGGCTCGGCTGCGTCTTCACCAATTTGGTTAGCTGCGAACAAGAGCCAACGACGACGACCCTGCGAGAGAAAATCGCATGCATTTTCTTTCTTTCTTTTTTTTCGAATTCTATCCTAACAAATGGCGCAAAAACAAGTAAAAAAGCGTGAACTTCTGAATATTATTTTGTCATGAAATATAAAAAGTCAGGCTTTTCAACTGCAATCAAAAAGTGATGTCATCACTAGTAACAAACAACTTTTATTTCAAGGTAAAAACTAAAAGATTCCTTCAAGGTTTAGGGAAATTTCAAACTTATAACTTTCATATATTCATTAAACCATTTCTTGATATAATTAAAAAAAATTGTAACTTGCATTTGTTTAGTTCTTAATAAAATTGTTTTTTTAGATATACTTTATTAAGAATTCATTTGCTATTTATTTATTTTGAGTTTAAAATGGTCTTAGTCGGAAAAAAAAAAAATTGGTCTTCAACTAAAAGCATAATCAACAAACACAAGCCCAAAGTGATGATGGTGAATCCATGACCCATGTCAGCTGAAATATGAACTCGAACTAACTGACATGAAATATGTTTGTTAAAAAAAGTCAGGGTGCAATAGAAAAGTGATGTCACACTAGTAACAAACAACTTTTATTTCAAGGTAAAAACTAAAAGATTCCTTCAAGTTTAGGTAATTTGTAAATTTATAACTTTCATATATTGCATTTGTCTTATTTCTTAATAAAATTGGTTTTTCTAGATATAATTAGTAAGAATTCATTTACCATGTTAACTTTAATTCGAAAAGTTTTTCTCCCTATTATTATGTTACCGTTTACTACAATGCCATAATAAATTTGGGCCAAACTCAAATATATGCTTGGTTTGGGGTCGAATAGAACTGGACCGAACTAAACCGATTGACACCCCTAACTACAGACATTTCCGAAGAAATGAGCAATAATAAATAGTAGAGGCCTTTTCAAAATAATATGAAACTTTGAGGGTAAAGGTGTGAATATAATAATCTTAAGGAATACACAACATCGTCTTCTTGCTCCTGCTTGAAAGCCGGAGCTAAAATAAAAATGGCCTCAAAACTTAAAACCTTCATCAATCTCCGTGGCTACACAGTTACCCTGTTCAACCAGTATCGATCTCTATCTTCAAATCCCTCTTCACGAGTTCTCGCACCTATTAACCAATCGCACTACAGAAAACGAATTTTGCTGGCGAATCTCCTTCAGAGGTATGGCTTCCCTCCTCCTTCTCTCCAACACTTCCTCTCAAGAAACACTCACTTATTGAATTCGGATTTAGTCGAAACCGAAACATCTCTCGGTATCTTGTTATCGTTAAAAATCCCTCAGAAATCACTCGTTTCGTTGATTTGCGATTGCCCTAATGTTCTGCGATCAGAGTTCTTGCGGAAATGGAGAGTTCCTCTTTCGGAATGCGGTAAACACGGAGTGTCATCTTCTGCGATTAAGAGCGTCCTTGAACATTCTAGTAGAATTGGGATTGGTCCAGATAAGTTTTATGAGTGCTTAAGGGTTTTGAAGGGTTTAGGGTTTTGTGATAGTACTGTGAGTAGGATTTTAAGTGCATTCCCAGGTGTTCTTTTAGTGAATGAGATTGAAATTCGCAGGAAGATTGAATTTTTAGTTGGAATCGACATTTCTCGAGATAACATTGAGAGGTTCTTTCACGTTTTTCCTGAAATTCTAGGGATTGGTACTGAGACCAGACTTAAGCCATTGCTTGATGAGTTCATGAAGATGGGGTTTAGTAAGGATGATATAAAGAAAGAGATTGCTAGAGAACCGAGAGTTCTTGGGTTGGAGTTAGGTGAGCTTCCGCGGTGTTTGGAGTTGATCAACACACTGAAATGCCGGGAAGTGATCAGAGTTAGTATTCTGAGCGAGGGAGCATTCCGTGCTGGGTTTGAAGTGAAACTCAGAGTTGATTGTTTATGCAAATACGGGTTGATTCATAGAGACGCATTCAAGGTTGTGTGGAAAGAGCCAAGGGTGATCTTATACGAGATAGAGGAAATAGAGAAGAAGATCGAGTTTTTAACTAACAGAATGGGGTTTCATATCAATTCTTTAGCTGAGGTACCGGAGTATCTAGGGGTTAATCTCCAGAAGCAGATTATTCCACGGTACAATGTCATTGATTACTTGAAACTAAAAGGTGGGCTTGGCTGTGATATCGGATTGAAAGGTTTGATAAAACCAAGCATGAAAAGATTCTATAACCTATACGTGAAGCCATACCCAGAGTGTGAAAGAATCTTTGGCAAGAGAAAAGAGAATGTCCGAGTGAAAAATCGACATCCTGCAGGGCTTTGGAAGCTTATGAAGCCGTCTAGCCACTAACAACAAAAGAAGATGTGGTGAACATGAAGTCCTTTATAGAGTCAGTTGCTTAGTAGATTTGGATCTGCTTGAAACAAAGATTGCCTCTTATTAGACTGCATTAGATCGTCCTCTCTTACTGGATTCTCGCTCCCTCACTTTACTACAAGCTGCTTCGACTCAATATGGGTTTCAGGAAATTGCCATGAGTTATCAAATTCGATTTCATGGCTTGATTATTCATAGGGAAATGAATACTCCTGTAAGAAATTACTGAATAATCATTCTCACTTCTCGTTCTCCTTGTGGAGGCAGAAGACATTTGCCAACGCTGACGAAATGTAAATGACTTTGGTTCTCAAAACTCCAGAGCTGTTCCAATTGTAGCCACTAGATACAGTATGTTGCTTGGAACGAGCTGGGCCTGTCAGTGGCCCAGTTAAATTTCAGAAAAATCAATTCTCAGCCCAGCCTGTACTTGTTATAGAAGTAAGGTCGTGAAAATAAAAAGAATCATACTATTACTTAAATAAAATAGCTATAAACGAATTTGCTTCCTTTTTTTTTTGGATAAGTTTTGGATAAAGGAACTCGTTAGGGCTAAATTTAATAGAATAAGAACAAAATCGATAAGTATATATATTAATTACTACGAGGTTGATAAAAAAAAGTAAATAATGTGAATAACAAAAAGTATAAGAAACAAAAATCAAAATTAAAGAGACTGAAGCACGAGCAAGTGTTAGGCTAGGATGTAAGAAGCGACAGTTGGTCAAATAACATCTTTGACTTGGTCAACGTATCTAAAAAAAAACCAACGGTTTTCTGTTAGAATTACTGAGATAGCATTTACTTTCTAGGACTCACACGACTTGTGAGCTGTGACATTTGCTTTCTCCTTAAGCATTTTCACAAGCCAGCTTTAATTGTCTCTACAGTTAAGACAACGTATGACCTTACACAGGAGCGTTCTTTAATTAGTTTTGCATGGCATCTGTGCCACACTGTGTGTGTGTGTGGTATCAATGTTGAAGGGAGACAATTTTGTGGTTAACGAGGTTGATGCTATGTTTGGTCCATACCCTGCATCACCGATGGCCACCATATTTTTATGTTTTGTGACGTAATTGATGATATCTATATCAATTATCATCCAAAGAAGCTTAATATAATTCTATTAAGCCAATAATACATAAATTTTTTTTTTTTAATACATAATTGATTTACTGGCCAGCATGTGGATTCAAAAGTCCTTAACTCCTTATGCAATTCATGAGAAAAATGTGGTGAACCAAAAAAAGAAAAGAAAAAAGAGTGTCAAGACAACGATACTTATTATTGTGAAACGGAATTAGTAGTTTTCAACTATCATAAACCGTTAAGTTTTTTCATATGGATCCAAACCATACCCTGATTAAGCCGGATTGTATGGAATCCAAGGCTCGAATAATCTGTCCATTAATAATTAGTTGGTTATTTCTAGCTCATCAACGTCTAAATTTATTTTTATATTCCTAAAGACACAATATTACTGACCTATAAGAGATATATATTCGGTTATTCACATTTTTATTCTGTAATTGTCCAACACAAATACAAATTAGTCCAAGGACCGATCTTCATTTACAAATTATTAAAATATAGTAATAAAAGTTTGCATGAAGGACCGACACTGTCGACTCATGTGCGTTTGTAAGAGACATTGAGGAAACAGTGACTTTTTTGTTGGGTCAAAGGGAAGCAAATCCATCTTGTTGGTTAACGATTTCATTATTATTTTCGGTGGATTTCCCAATGGAATATCTAGGTAGAAATAACGTCCATATGTTCATATTTATGGGTGTTTATATTCAACAATTAAAAATTCCGCATTACATAGTACACACACGCAGCATCTACATATATGGCTAAGATACATTTTTCATAGATTTATGAGATGGTCGGAACTCGGAACACACCTACATCAAAATATGAAAATAGTTTTAGTTTCAGCCTGTTTACCTATAGTTTTTACTTTTTCAGGTCCAAATAGGTAGCCAACCCTATATAACTCATTCACATTTCAGTCAATTCCTAATATAAAATTTAACCGACCACATTGCATACCAACTATCAATTATCATATAGTTACTTCCTAATTATTTTTAGTTTAATTATGTTTATACATATCTTCCTCATCCACTTTTTCAACTGTCATGGGTAACCGCGGCCGACTTTTCATACGCAAACAAAATTTGATTTTCTACCAATTCGCGACATATGATTTTACAAATATTAATATAAAAGGCATAGATATTTCTTACATGCTTTATCAATTAGAAGAGTATCATCAAATTATGCATGTTGTTTTTTATGCTTCTAAATTTTACTCCTATCAAACTATTATAACTCTTTTACACGTAGAGTTTTGTTATGTAGATCTATTTTATGGATACTTTAATTTGATATTTTGAACCCTTCTTTACTTCTGTCAACTTTATTTCTCACTTTGGAAATCAATTAAAGTGAATTTATGCTACTCGTGCCGTCGTGCGTAGTAGAAATGTGTTCTGTAGACGATGATCTATTTTCTTAAAAACTTAACGAAATGATTCTGTTTTAACACTTGTTATTGAATTTTTTAATTTTTTTTTTTTTGGCTCAACATCAAATATTCATTCACCAAGAGATTACATCCAAATTCAAGGTACATGACATTCACCTCTATCGAATTGGACCAATCAATGCAATGGGTCGATCTAGTATCACCCTGAAACACTAGCGGATCCAACGCTACCCGATGCGATCCCATTGCATTTTTTAACCACGAGCGGGAAAGATAACACTCCACACCTCGGAGTGAAATCCTCCCTTAAGCCACTTAAATTAATCCAAAGACGACCTGAAACAACATACTAACTCAAAGAAAGCAAAACTTAAACTGAGGTACAAATCATAACCGAACTATGAGACTTATAAGATCATCGTTTAGAGCGTATTCCCGTAGCATCACCACCCAAGGCGCAAACTCAGCAAGCTTGGTTTCTCCGGCTTTCGTTGTTCCAGTCTTACACCTAAAACGGACACTACATCCGACTGAACCGACCAAGGACCACGAGACATAGGCAATATGATCCGATACCTCTCCGAACTACCCATACAAATCCAGGATGCTAATCACCTAATAATCGGAAGATGGACCATGGATTAGCATACCTTCACCTCACGGTGCTTGACGGATTGGCCACATCTCAACTGACTAGAAATCTCGTGTCCTTATCGGACTGAACCGGCCGAGCACTGCGAAACAAGGCCCGCGTGACCCGATGCTTCTCCAAACAATCATTCAATGACCAGAATGCTAACCACCTAAAGATAGGAGTTCCGACCACAGATTAGCATCGCTTCTTCTCACGATGCATTTTCGGATTGGCTAACAAAGTCACCGCTTTGTTGTCTCACTTCTCGGGCGGACTGAAACCAAGGCTTGTGGAGGCTCACATGAAACGCCAGCTTTGAGGATGACCTCAATCTCGNTTCTCACGATGCATTTTCGGATTGGCTAACAAAGTCACCGCTTTGTTGTCTCACTTCTCGGGCGGACTGAAACCAAGGGCTTGTGGAGGCTCACATGAAACGCCAGCTTTGAGGATGACCTCAATCTCGGCCACGGACACCCACATGGTTCACCCCAAGACCTGGTAAAAAACTCGAAAGCTCGACTCTGTCGAGGCCTCCGGTCGGCTAGGTTCTCCGCCAAAGAATAAGCGAAGCAGGAGGACGCGGCTTACGACCCAGATCTGACGCTCTGGATCTACGGAGACGCCACCCGGCTCTGCTTCACACCACCATCAGTCTCCCGGAGAAGGGGACGAGCCGAGATCTCACTCCCTGTCTTCCACCGCCGCACCTTAACGCCACAGCAGAGGAACGACTCCTGGCACCACCGGAAACGCAGAAGACGAGATCTTTCTCCCTACAACTACAAAGAAAAACAAAAAAAGAAAGAACAGAGCCCTCTCACACCGCCGGCGATTCGCCTAAGGCGGCGGAGAGGCGACGGGGAAGAAGATTTGGTGGGGCGGCTCCTAGATCTAGGGTTTTGGTCGAGAGAGAAAGGGGTTTTTTTTTTTTTTTTGCGACGGCCAACAAAAACATTGCTTAGAAGTAGTAAACCGCTTTGTTAGTGTTTTTTTTNTTTAATTTAAAAAGATAGGTACAATTATTTTAGGTGTTTTTTTTTTATAAGTAGGTACAGTAATGGCTTAAATTGCATGACACTGAGTAGCCAAAACATGTATAAACCATGCAACGAAAGGGCAACTCCATCAATTTGAAAAAAAAAAAGTGGTGCAAGTTGCATCTTTCTAAAAAGTCTTAACCATGGTTAAAGTATGCATGGCTGGAGTTATAATAAATAAAATATTAATTATTAACCGATCTTGATCTAGTTAAATTCCTCCATTATAAAAGAAACAGTCTCACTCGACCCTATCATCATCATCATCAAACAGTTTCTTCTCTCGACTCACTAGCTACAAGAAAGACCCTAATTTATTTTTCAAGAAAATGGCTATCCATGATACGTATCTTTCATTCGTTTCTCGATCTGGACCTTCTCCATTTCTTAGTCTCGAGCTTTGTCTCAGCATTTTTCTCTTCATCTCTCTTTTCGTTTTCTGGTTGACTCCAGGTGGCTTTGCTTGGGCACTCTACAAAGCTCGTTTCCATACCCGTACCGAAACCCGACCCGCCATTCCGGGACCGTCTGGTCTCCCCATCATTGGCCTCCTCTTGGCCTTCGTCAACAACGCCTTGACACACAGAATTCTCGCCAATATTGCTAAGACTTGCAAAGCAAAAGCTCTCATGGCGTTCTCCGTAGGGTCGACGCGGTTTGTGATAACCAGCGAACCGGAGACCGCCAAAGAGCTTCTAAACAGCTCTGCTTTTGCAGACCGGCCGGTGAAACAGTCGGCTTACGAGCTGCTCTTTCATAGAGCTATGGGGTTTGCTCCCTTCGGTGATTACTGGAGAGAACTGAGGAGAATCTCTTCTACTCATCTTTTTAGCCCTAAGAGAATCTCCGGTTTTGGCGAGTCCCGCCGAAAAATCGGACAAAACATGGTAAGAGAGATCAAGAACGCAATGGAGACTTATGGAGAAGTGCAGATAAAAAAGATCCTGCATTTCGGATCACTCAACAACGTGATGTCTAGCGTATTCGGTAAAACATACAACTTCAACGACTGTATTGTCAACTCGAAAGAGAGCAATGAGTTGGAGCATTTGGTGTCAGAAGGCTATGAGCTTCTGGGAATCTTCAACTGGAGTGATCATTTCCCTGGACTGAGATGGTTAGATTTACAAGGCGTGAGGAGAAGATGCCGTAGTTTGGTCGGTAAAGTGAATGTGTTCGTCGGTAAGATAATCGACGACCACAAATCAAAGAGGTCTCTTCGTGATTATCAAGAAGAGAGCACTTATGATGATGACTTCGTGGATGTCTTACTTGGCATGCACGGCAATAGCAAACTTTCTGACTCCGATATGATCGCCGTCCTTTGGGTAAGTACAAGTTTTTTTCTTTTTTTTGTAAGTACAAGTGTTGTATGTACATATCTGTATTAAGGAGTAATTGACAGAATCTAAAAATTTGATTCTTTTTTTCTGTGTAGGAAATGATTTTTAGGGGAACAGACACGGTGGCTATTCTATTGGAATGGATCCTTGCGAGAATGGTTCTTCACCCTGACATTCAAGCCAAGGTGCAGGCCGAGATCGATGCTATCGTGGGTGACTCGGGACGTCAAGTCTCAGATTCAGACCTCTCCAAGCTTCCATACCTTCGTGCCATTGTCAAGGAAACCCTAAGGATGCACCCACCTGGTCCTCTCCTCTCATGGGCTCGTCTTTCCATTCATGACACTCAGATCGGGACCCACTTTATCCCCTCTGGAACCACCGCGATGGTTAACATGTGGGCTATAACCCACGATGAAAAGGTATGGCCGGAAGCTCATGAGTATAAGCCAGAGAGGTTTCTTGGTTCGAAAGAAATTGGTAACTTCCCTATCATGGGATCTGATCTGAGGCTTGCTCCCTTCGGTGCTGGACGTAGGGTCTGTCCCGGCAAGTCGATGGGTCTAGCTACCGTGGAACTCTGGTTAGCTCAGTTGCTAGGAAGCTTCAAGTGGGTCCCATGTGGTGAAGTGGATTTGAGCGAGACTTTGAAGCTCTCTTTGGAGTTGAAGAACACTCTTGTCTGCAAGGCAATCCCTAGGGTTTAAGTAGGGTTTCATAAACCATCAAATAATGCAACTTTCTTTCTCTCTCTGGGTTGTCTGATTTCCCATGTGAGATGTCTTAGTAACTTTTTTTATTGTCCCACATCTAAATTACTCTTAAAACTTGTACCGTATTTCATATATAAAAGTTTCATTCTCAGTTTTTAATGTATGTTAATTAATCCAAAATATTTTAGCCGAGCAACATGCTTCTTTTATTTGGGCCAAAAAAAAAAGCATGCTAAAGTGACATTTTCCGCAATATAATCAAGATTAAAAATTATCAACACGTACATGAATTTACATAGATGTATTGCATGTGCTCGTTATACTCTATGTGAAAGTTCAAGAGTACATACGAGTTTTCACATCTCCAACCAAAAAGATGTCCAGCGCCTCAAATCATATATTTTTTTTTTTTTTTNATATTATAATATAGAAATGGAGGCTGCACAGGAAAATTCAGCATTGGCCTAGAGATAAACGTGGACCAAAGTCAATTACGACGCCAGACCAACCAGCCTCTCTACCTGCAAACTTCCATTTCTAAAACGTGATTTTTATTAGTACCAACAACAACCACTTATCCTCTTCTTACAAAATTATACAGTCACTTGCTTACTTTAATTTTCTTTTCTCAAAGACTTGCTTACATAAAACAGTACCTACATATATAAAATCTACTTTAATTAATGCATAGTTTTACATCAATGTCAATATAACTTGCAACAGTAAAAACAAAATTCAATTTTTTTAACCAACCCAAGATAATTTTTTATAAGCCTTAAACCGGTTAACTAAAATAAATTGAAAAAAATACATTCACTATAATCATATGGTTTGTTTATCGGTTATAACTTATAACATTTTGACGAATTATCGAGGCCATCCTGACGACGTCACCTACCAAAAATTTCTCTATTATAAAACCCTTTTCTCATCTCTCCAATAATCTCAATCCATCTTCCACAACTCTAAAACAGCTTCCCCGATATATCCTCTGATTTCTATCACTCAAGCTCAACCAGGATGGAATCAAAGACAACCCAGAACGGATCCGAAGCTGAACTCACAGAGTTCGAGAAGACCCAGAAGAAGTACCACGATTTCATCGCTACACTTCCAAAGAGCAAAGGCTGGAGACCCGATGAGATCTTAACCCAGTACGGTGGACACTGGTGGCAAGAATGTCTCCTCGAAGGTCTTTTTCACGCTAAAGACCATTTCGAAGCACGACCCACTGATTTCCTCGTCTGTAGCTACCCAAAAACCGGTACCACTTGGCTCAAAGCACTTACTTACGCGATCGTCAATCGATCCCGATTCGACGACGCTACGAACCCACTCCTCAAACGAAACCCTCACGAGTTCGTGCCTTAC
>OVBW01002906.1:0-11060 GCA_900406355.1 Erysimum pusillum
TAAAACACTCAGGAAGTCCAAGGTATGTTCCTGCTCCACCTTCATTCTGTATTCCAGTTAGCTTTTTGATAGACTCTTGAGTTAACAGATCCACTTTAACGCCAAAAGATATTGAAGATTTGTTGAGATTGATTCTTTGACCTGTTGCATCTCCATAACTGTTTAAAATCTGTTGAAGAGTATTTGCTTGATCCACAGAGGCTTTACAAGCAAAGAGACTGTCATCAGCAAAGAGAAGATGATTAATCATTGGTCCTGTTGGAGAAAATTGAATTCCTTGAATGGTGCCTGCAATTTCAGCCTTGTTTAACAAATGAGATAAACCTTCAGTACACAGCACAAATAAGAAAGGAGATAAAGGATCTCCCTGTCTCAAACCTCTTTCTGGTACTATCATCCCATAAGGTTTATCATTAACCAAAACTGTGTAGGTAACTGTCGATACGCAATACATGACCCATTCAATCCACTTCTGATGAAAACCCAGAGCGATAAGCAAACTTCTCAGATAACCCCATTCCAATCTATCAAAGGCTTTAGACATATCAGATTTTATTGCCATAAACTCTGAAGATATTGTAGGATGAGTTCTTAGAGCATGAACCAGTTCATGAGCAATGCAAATATTGTCTGAAATCAATCTCTCTGAAACAAAGGCTGATTGAAAGGGAGAAACAATGGAAGGAAGATGAGGTTGCAGCCTTGAAGCCAATATCTTAGAGATGATCTTGTATAGAACTGAACATAAACTGATAGGTCTAAGCTCGGACATAAGAGAAGCATTTGTGACTTTAGGAATAAGACAAAGCTGAGTATAATTCCAGTCTGGAGGAAATGATCCCTTATTGAAGAAACTTTGAACCTCTTGAGAAACCTGAACTCCAATAATATCCCAGTATTTTTGAAAGAAGAGACCAGTCATCCCATCAGAACCTGGTGCACTAGATGGGTTAATCGAAAAAACAGCTCTCTTGATCTCTTCATTGGAAACAGATCTTGTCAAAGAATCATTCATAGCTTGGGAAACTCGGGGTTGGAATTCAGAAAAGAGACTTGCACAGCTACGTGGAGAAGAAGACTTAAACAAATCTTTGAAATAATTCACAGCAACTTCACCTTTAGATGCTTCTGATTTCTGAGCTTTACCAAAAGGGTCTATTAAACAATCAATTCTTTTCCTTGATCTATTAGCTTTGACTGAAGCATGGAAGAATTTAGAATTATTATCCCCAACTTGTAACCAAGTCTCTCGACTTCTTTGGCTCCAATACAATTCTTCTTCCTTGTAAGCTTCGATTAGCTGAAATTGAAGTCTCTGAACTCTTTGATAGCAGGGAAAAGTCGAAGATTGTTCCAACTCTAAAGCAGTCTGGAGATGAGATATTTTATCCATAGAGTTTAAACCATTCTTCTTCTTCCATTTACTTAAGGCTTTACGGCAACCTCTAATTTTATCCGAAACTGAAGAAGCATCATTTGGATAAATATTCCACCAAGCTTGGGAGATTGCTTCTTTCACATTTGGTTTATTTAAAAACCTTTTGTCAAATCTAAAATTACCCCTGTATGATTCACTGGAAGATAAGAGTTGAACCAGGACTGGCCTGTGATCTGATCCTCTTTTGTCCAAGAAGGATTGATTTGAAACAGGAAACATACTGAACCAAGCTTTATTGCCAAAGCATCTATCCAGTTTGCTTTGAATCCATAACTGTTGCCTCATACCTCCCCAGGTAAAACTGTTTCCAGTAGAAGGTAATTCTCCCATTCCACAAGCACTAATCATATTAGCAAAGGGAAGAAAGGATGCTTCACTTCTTTTAGGTCCACCAATTTTTTCACCATTGTGAAGAATCTCATTGAAATCTCCTAACATACACCAGCTTTCTTTCCTTTCTAAACCTATTCTCATAAGTCGTTCCCATACCATGTGTCTGTATTTATACATCGGGTCACCATATACACAAGAAACAAAGAAACTAGCTACCCCAGTATTCACATGAAAGTCCAGCAAGTTTTTATTCACAAAATTGAAATCTATCACAACACTGTTTTTCCAAAAAAGAGCTAATCCACCACTTTTACCTAAGGGATTAATAGTAAAAACTTTATCATAACCTAGCCATTCTTGTAAGTCAACTAAAACATTCCTATTATTCATAGTCTCCATCAAAAACAAAACATCAGGAAAATGAAGTTTCCTTATTTCCCTGAGACGAGGAATTGTCAAGTCTTGAGACCGTCCCAAACCTTGACAATTCCAACTCATAAGGCTCATTAAATTTTGGACGGTCCCTCATTTGGGACCGCCTCAGGTTTTGTAAGCTTAGGAGATTTGGAGAATTTATCACAAGAAACAGGTCCTTTTCTTTTAGTAGCTAAACCTTTACCCTTATCCAAATTATTGACTAACACTGATTCTGAAGAGGGTGAAGGAATTTTTGAACCTGATAGGGTTTTGCGTGGCTTATATGGCTTTCTTCTTTGATAAGCTCTAGGCTTATTAAACCCAGAAGATTCTGCTTCAAGAAAACCATTGTCAAAGGCTAATGAAACCTCCTTAGTAATTAAAGAGCCAACAGCAACATTACTATCAATCCCATCCAGTTGCTTAAAGGAATTCAGATGAATTCCTGAACTTATAGCATTGGACATAAGCTTTTGCTCCTTGGGAATCTGCATATCTTCTAGTTGGTGATATTTGGACTCTGAAACAACTGCAATACCTTTCCCTTTATCATTACAAATATTAGCTGGTTTGAGAAGAGGATCATGCCTTATCAGGGTCAGAGACTCAAAGGCTTTTTTGGTGGAAGGTGATAAGATATTTTTGATGTTGTTAGCACGAGAGAGATGGTCAGAATCTGTAGACAACAAGATGTACTGCCTCATACCATCAATAATCTCCTTATCCAGCTTTTGTTTTCCTGTGACTGGATCAACACCAACTTGATCTTCAGAGATAATCCCAAAGAGAGGATCTGAAGCTTTGAAAAAAGGAGGCAAAGCTTTTGCGTCTTGAGCACCAGTAAGATTCTGATTACCCTTCAAATCTTGTGACTTACGAAGGAACAAAGGGCAATTTTCCTGTTCATGAGTTAGACGCTGACAAGAGAAACATCTCTTTTGAATTCTTTCATAGTCATAGAGAATAGAGATTACTCCTCCTTCAGGTAAATTAACTACTTTAGATCGACGAAGAGGTTTAGAGACATCAAAGTTAACCTTTACCCGAACGTAATCCTTATTCTGAGGTTTTGTAGAATCATAATCCACCTCTAAAACCTTCCCTGCAAATCCTCCAAAGGACTTGATTGATTCCATAGTATAATGATTGACAGGAATGTTTCTCAGCTGAACCCATAAAGGAATGAATTGAAGATAATCCTTAGGAGGAATTTCAATCCATTTGTCTATCGCCATAGCCCATTGATTATAAGTATGAACACCTTTCTTCATAATTTCTTCTAAATCGTGCTCATATTTAAAGATGAACTGAAATCTCTCTTGCGAAAGAGCAATACCTCGAACACGATCATTGATTTGCCACTTTCTAGGCATGTTGAAGACAATATCAGACACTTTTTGGCAGTTGGGATTCAAGATTCTTCCAATCAAACTCATAGAATTGGTCTTGACGGAGCTGAACTGAGGAAGGTTGGGCAAGTCAAACGGTTCATCTTCTTCATCTAAGGTTAACCCCATGAGAATTTTATCCAAGGAAGAAGACATCGAGCACAATAGATTCCGGAACACCAACGATTCAAAAGAAACTGAAAAATTGAGATCTCTGAAGATCAAGAGAAGTAAGAAGAAACTTATCTTCCGAAAATAATTCAGAAACCAGCAACAGAGAATTCAACAGTTCTTGAGAAGCGAAGAACAAACTTGATAAAGCGAACAAGATATTTTCAAAGACCAGCAAAAGCTAATATGTCGGTACAAAATATCTAAAAGGGAAAGTGTTTTTTCCAGTCAAAGCTCTTAGCAAAGAAAGTCAAAGACTCTAATACAGAAAGAGAGACCTGAGCCCAAAAAAGGGAAGCGATTTGGAAAACTATGTTGCTCAGTTTAGTTGCTTTTTTTAAACATCTGATAGTATATATTTCATCATGGGTGAGATCCAGTTACAAAGACACCCGAAACCACTACTACAGGTTATACACCTCCTCCTGTATCACTTAGACCAACCTCTTAGCTACTTGAAATGAATCAAATAGCCTATACAAAAAATGACTCCATATCATAAGTCAAGGCATATAACAAACAAAGCAATCAAATAGAATCAGTTGCCATCTCATCTTCGAAAACTCCTCTAAGCCATCTTGGGTAACCTAAGGCTACATAAGATTGGAGTCTCATATCACTAATGACACTTTGAGCAATAAGATTTGCACCTCTATTTGAAAGATTTGTCTCCACCACCATTTTCCACTTCAAAATCTCTCTTAGATTCTCAATAATCTCAGACGATTGATATCTAAGAGATGGCTAAGCCTTTGGCCTATTAATCGCACCAACCAACTCATTAGCTTGAAGAGCAAAGACCACGTTATCAAGTTTGTGACTCTTCATGCTTTCGATGACCCACAACAAGACCATCATCTGACCTTCCATTCTGTCCCCAATGTTGATAAAGGACTTTCTGCTATGTAACAACACCAACCCATTAGCATCTCTAACCACCCAGGCACCTCCTGCCATCTTGTTTCTTTTAGACCAAGCTGTTCCAACATTACATTTTATCCAATTCATTTGTGGAGACTTCCACCCATTCTCCCCATTCTTTTTCCCATGAACCGGATGATTAGGTCTAATATCTCCCTCCCTTTGTTCCTCCTCAGACACTACCTCTTGAGCCTCAAACCATTCATTCACATCATCTTTAATCTTCTCAACCAAATCCAAAGCAGAGAAAGACATACCTTCAAAGAGCATAAAATTTCTATTCGTCCATATTCTCCACAAAATCCATGGAAAACTTCTCCTTAACTCTTTAGGCCAAGTCTGATTTGAATAATTAAAAAGGAGATGATGCATATTTGAGAAGACTGATCCCTCTTGAAAACCAAACTGAGGAATCGGATAACCTGCCAACGCCCATATTTGCCGAGATAGTGAACAATTGAAAAGAATATGATTAATAGATTCTTCTTCTGTACCACATATCTGACATCCTTTGTCCATCCTGATCCCTCTACCACTCAACGCCTGTGCCACTGGCAGAGAATCTGATAGTGCTTTCCAAAGAAAGATCTTAAGCTTCGGATCAGTTTGCAGAGACCAGATTTGCTCTTTTAACACATTTACAGAAGGACACATTGAAGCTGCCACCATACTTGGATTGCTATTGATCTGGGAAGCTAACCAATAAGCTGATTTTACAGAAAAATCACCATTCTTGTTGTGTTTCCAGATATAATAATCATCCTGTAAAACCACCGGTTTGATTTTCTTAACTCTGTCAATGTCGCCAGGGAAGAAATTATCCTCTAACTTCTGTAAATCCCATTTTCTGTTTCTCACATCTAAAAGATCAGACACTTTTAGATTCACATCAAAAAAGTAATTTTTCCTCCAAGGCGATCTGAAACCATCATCTTCAATCCATGGATCTGTCCACACCATGACCGATTTACCATTTCCAATTTGTTTTGATAATCCTTCTTTTAATAAGGATCTTCCATGAATGATGCTCCTCCATCCATATGAAGGCCTGGAACCCACATATGCATTCAGAAACTCTGAATTTTCAAAGTACCTGCTTTTCATCACTCTAGCAAATAAGGATTCAGGTTCTTGAAGGATTCTCCATGCCTGTTTTGCTAACAGCGCTTGATTAAACAACTTGATATCTCTGAATCCCAAACCTCCTTTCTCCTTAGGGAGACACAGTTTTTCCCAACTTTGCCAATGAATTTTCCCAGCTTGATCCCCGGAGCTCCACCAGAAATCTGCCATTGCACTTGCAAGATTAGCACAAGTAGAGATTGGAAGCTTAAAACAAGACATAGCAAAGACTGGCATTGCCATTGCTACCGATTTGAGAAGCACTTCTTTTCCACCTTGAGAAAGATACTTCACAGCCCAGCCTGATAACTTAGATTTTAATCTATCTTTAATGTAACCTAGTAATTCCACAATGGAACCACTAAAACATTCAGGCAAACCTAAGTAAGTTCCAGCCCCTCCTTCCTTATAAATACCTAAAGTCTGTTGTATTTCAGCTTTGACGATTGGATTCACCTTTAACCCAAAAGATATTGAAGACTTACTGAGGTTAATGGCTTGTCCGGTGGCTGCTCCATATTCATGAAGAATAGATTGAATAACTTTGGTTTGAGCCTTGTCAGCCTTGCACATAAAGAGACTATCATTTGCAAACAGTAAATGGTGAACTTCAGGACCATCTTCACTGAATTTAATGCCTTGAATCAAACCTGCCTTCTGAGCTTTATTTAGAAGGTGTGTGAGACCTTCAATACACAAAACAAACAGAAAAGGAGAAAGAGGGTCACCTTGTCTAATTCCTCTCTGTGGTTTTATCATCCCATATGGCTGGTCATTGATCAGAACAGAGTATGTGACAGAGGACACACAAACCATGATCCACGATATCCATTTATTGTGAAAACCCAAAGCTTCAAGTAAAGACCTCAGATAGCTCCATTCCACTCTATCATATGCCTTTGACATATCAGATTTGAGAGCCATAAATTCTGAAGACACTGAAGTTTGAGTCTGAAGACTATGGATCAACTCATGTGCAACCAAAATATTATCTGTAATCAATCTCTCAGAAACAAAGGCTGATTGATTAACAGATACTATTTGGGGAAGTAAAGGTTGTAATCTCTTCACCAATATCTTAGATATAACCTTGTAAAGCACCGAACATAAGCTAATAGGCCTCAAATCTGTCATATCAGTAGGATGTTGCGTTTTAGGCAGTAAGCACAGATGAGTATAATTCCATTCATGAGGAAACAAACCAGTCTCAAAGAAGGCCTGAACTTCTAAAGTTACCTGTTTGCCCACAATGTTCCAATACCTTTGGAAAAACAGACCTGACATTCCATCTGCTCCCGGAGCACTTGACGCTTTAATTGAGAAAACAGCTTCTTTGACTTCTCCATCAGTCACCTTTTCAATCAAACTGTCATTCATTTCCTCATTCACCTTAGGAGTCAACCCTTGAAACCACTCATGAAAACTAGTAGGGTTAGAAGATTTGAAAAGGTTTTCAAAATAAGCAGAAGCCACTTCCCCTTTTGCAGCTTCAGAATTCTGCATAATTCCATTTGCATCCCTGAGCTTTTCAATTCTTTTTCTTGACCGATTACATTTGACAGAAGCATGAAAGAATTTGGAATTTCTATTCCCACACCTTAACCATTTCTGTCTACTCCTTTGGTGCCAATAAGATTCTTCTTCTCTGTGAGCTTTGGACAAATCTCTTTTCAGCATATGCATCTTACTCAAGGATGGCCATACCTCTGATTGAATTTTCTCTAAAGCAGCTTCAGCCAAGTGAATTTTATCTTGAGAGTTCATGTTATTCTTTCTCTTCCAACTGCTCGGAGCTTTTCTACAAGATCTTAATCTTTGAGCCACCAAAAATCCATCTCTTCTAGAATTCCAAGCTTGATAAATAGCTTTTTTCACCTCAGGGTTATTGAGAAACCGTTTATCAAACCTGAATTGCCCTTTATAAGAATCTTGAGAAGCCATAAGCTTTATAAAGACTGGTCTATGATCAGATCCTCTCTTATCCAGGAAGGATTGATTAGACACTGGAAACTGAGTAAACCAGTCCTTATTACCAAAAGCTCTGTCCAACCTACACTGAATCCAGTGAACTCCTCTCTTACCAGACCAAGTAAATTGATTACCTGTACTAGGTAATTCCACCATGTCACAAGCTACTAACATTTCAGAGAAAGGTTTGAAGAAATTATCACTTCTTCTAGGACCTCCTATCTTCTCACCATTATGTATAATCGCATTGAAATCCCCAACCATACACCACCTATCTCTTCTACCAACTCCAAAGCGAGTTATCCTCTCCCAAACATCACTTCTTTTACTAGAATCTGGATCTCCATATACACAGGAAAGGAAAAAATTGGATGCACCAAACTGTACCTGTACATCCAATAAGTTTTTATCCATAAACAAGAAATCCAACTTGATGCTAGATTTCCAAAAAAGCGCCAACCCTCCACATTTCCCGATTGGCTCAACCGTATATACCTTGTCATAACCCAACCACTCTTGAATATCTACAAGAACATCTCTTCCATGCATAGTCTCCATCAAGAACATAATCTCAGGAAAATGTTTTTTACGCATTTCCTTGAGACGAGGAATCACCAAGTCCTGAGACCGTCCCAGACCTTGGCAATTCCAGCTCATAATGCTCATTAAGCATTGGGCGATCCCTCCATTGGGATCACCTCTTTTGCTAAAAGTTTAGCGACTTTTGATGGACCACCACCTTTCTCTACAACCTTCCTCTTTTCAGCAATTCCAAGCTCCAAACCAGTCTTCACTACTGATGAATCCAAGTTACCAGAAGAATTAAGGACCCTCTGTTTTCTAACATTTTTTTGAGGCATTTTCCTTGCTTTTGGAGCCTTTTTAGCAGTCCCGGAAGAACTAGTTTCAAAGAAACCAGTCCTATAAACCGTAGGACTACTAAATGAAGGCTGAGATAACCCAAGGAAGTCTATTGGAACATTATCAGTTAAGAGAAAGTCATTCCCCATCCTGCTCTTAAAAGCCAAATCCGCCTGAAAAGCTGAAGCCATAAGTTTTTCTCCAGGCTGCACATTCATACTTTCATTTGCAGCACCCACTAGTTCCTCATAGTTGAAGACTATCCCTTTTTCCATTGTTGATAACCGGTGATATGAATGGAGGAGGTTCAAGCTGTAAAACAGACTTTGCCACCTTCGGATCCTTTTCCACTTCTCTCACCGATTTTTTCACTCTTTCAATATGAATACGTCTTTCATCTTCATTAGACACATTCAAGTACTGTCTCATCCCTTCCAAAACATCTGGAGCAATCCTTGGTCTGCCCGTATGAGGATTAATACCAACTTGATCCTCAGTTAAAACCCCAAACAAAGGATCAGACTCCTTTAAGAATAGAGATTTCTTTGGTTTCTCTATCACTTGACCACTCCTTCTAGCAACCGCCAAGTGANTACCTCTTGTCTGTTTTTGATGAGAAAGGGACAGTAATCTTTCTCATGAGTCAATCTCTGACATTCATAGCATCGTTTTTGAATCCTCTCATACTCATAATGTATTTTTGTCGACGTCCCATCCGGCAGGTTAACCACTTTTGATCTTCTAAGAGGACGGGATATGTCAAATAAAACTTTCACTCTAACAAACTCAAAGATTTGAGAAGATTCTTGATCAAACTCCACACACTGCACCTTCCCAATTATATCCGCAAAGGCCGTAATTGAAACTACAGTATAATGGTTGACCGGAATTTTATAAATCTGAATCCAAATCGGAAGTATTAGCAAGTAATCTTCCGGCGGATGCTCAACCCATCTCTCCACAGCTAAAGCCCATTCATTATAAGTATGAACACCTTTCTCTAACACATCAATCAGATCATGTTCCGACTTAAAGATGAACTGAAATTTTTCCGCAGAGAGAGCCAAACCTCTTACTTTCCCAATCTTCCCCCATTTTCTGGGCATATCTCGGATAAGATGCTTCATTATCTGACAATCTGGGTATAAAGTTCTACCCACCAAGCTTAAGATGTTTCTCTCACAAGAAGAATACTCCGGTAGATCTGGTAGAACAAAAGGAACCTCTTCCTCTTCATCTTCCAGAGACATAGCCAACAAGGCTTTATCCATAGCTGAAGACATACCTTCCAAATAGAAACCAAAACTATCGTAGCCTCGATGCGAAGGATAAACAACCACTCACACAAACTTCTAGAGAATTTCAACGGTAAAATATACTCAGATCTGAATTTTGTGAAGAAAGGCTTAGAACTTTAGAACAAACCCTAAAATTCCTTTGAGATTCGACAAAAAACCAGCAAACAAAGCAGAAAACAAGTGGATTAGACAGAAGGGAAAGTGTTTTTCCAGTCTTATCTCTATAATCAGACAAGTCAAAGACACTAGCTGAGAAAGAGGATACTAAGCCCAAAAAAGGGATGCTTTTTGTTTTTGCTCAGTTTAGTTGCTATATTTATATTTTTTTCAATAAATGAGAAACAAAATTTTATCCATGGTTTTCGAGTCAATAATCAGATTTTTTTTGGTAATATAAATTTTCTTTTTAAATTTTTCTGAAAAAAAATAATTATTTAAATTACTATTTTTTACAAGTTTAACTTTCATTTCCAAAAAATATGGGTTAATTTCGTAAACTTAAAAGTCATACGCTATATAGGAATTTCCTCTTCAGAGGTGAAAGTCGGGTCATAATTCACTTACTACGTATAAGAAATTTTGACTTAAGGCTATCGTCCTTATGTACTGTATGAATCAGGTGAAAACTCTATCATGGCTTCATGGATCTCCATTACTTGCTTATTATTATGCTTTGGATCTCGACTAGGAAACAATGCAAATCAAATGATGGAACTAGAAAAGTGATCCTGGAAGATTAGAGTAGCCTACCTATTAGTATAAACTAAATATGGGAAATGCTTTGTTTCAGATCAATTATTCGCAGCAATCGCTTCGAGCCACCCACTCGGTGAAAAACCGTAATACGCCCCAGCAAACTTTCATGTACTCAAAGTGAATTGTCTAAGTGCTCTTGCTCTCCCTGGTCTCATTGTCTATCTCGTAATCATTTGATTCCGTCTGACTACGGTCCTTTTGACATAAGATTCTCGAAACTCTGAGTCAAGAATCATGGGTTAATCATTTTTAATATTTAATTTATTTTATTTATCAAAATTTTATAAACTTGACAAGTTGAGAAAATAAATATTACTTTTGATACGAGTAGTCCAAGTTGTTGTGGAACTAATTTCTTTATTGATCCTCTTGGGAATATATAGTACA
>OVBW01002908.1:0-11059 GCA_900406355.1 Erysimum pusillum
ATCAAGTTAGATGTCTCGGAGACATTACCAACATTCCTCAAAGGCTGCAAGACAGTTCCGAAACTCCTACGACAACACATGTATTATCATCTGAAATGAAGTGTAAACAGGGCATAGGTGAGTTTACCATTGTTCAACATATTTGCACTAAACAAAAACCACACTTCCTTTATACAAATATTTTGCTCAAATCTTTAGATATCACTGAAGTTTGCTATATTACACAGTTTTAAATAGTGGATCAGAAAACATAAATCCATTTACTCTATCAAACCGTCTTACCGGGTTCAACCAAGTGCAAAACACTCACTCCTCTGTAGTCGCAAAAGGCCGAAAGAGAGGCCATGAATTCACTAAACTACATAATCCCATCTCGGAGAAGACATCTGCAAGAACAAAAGAGACATGTTAATGCTTTAAGTTTATTCTTTTATTTTTCTTTATCTGCAAATGCTTTTTCCCTAACTTACTTTTTATGTTTTTTGTTCTTCACTAAACATATAATAATTTTTTTTTTCAGTTCAAGTAAGTCCTGTAAGTCAATCAACAAATCAAGTCAAGTCTCCTGAAGTTATAGTCCTCAGAGACATAACCAACATTCCTCAAAGGCACGAAGATAGTTCGCAAGTTCTTTATTTGAATAAACAGGACATAGGTGAGTTTGTCATTGCTCACAAAATATACACTAAACATCAACCAAACTTCATCTTTATAACTATTTAGCTCAACTCTATTGTTATCATTGAAATTTTCTATATTGCTTATGGATCAGAAAACATAAACCCACTTACTCAAGCAAACCATCTTACTGGTGTCAAACAAGTGCAAAGTACTTCTTTCTCTTTAGTTCCACAACACAGAAAGAGAGGCCCTGAGTTCAATCACCTTAACAATCCCATCTACGAGAAGACATCTGCAAGAACAACAGAGACATGTTAATTCTTTCAGATTAATCTTTCATTTTGATTTATCTGCAAATTCTTTTTGCCAAATTTGCTAACCAGAATTTATAACTTCAACTAAACATTATCTAATGTATTTATTTCAGTTCAACTAAGTCCAGAAATTCAAGCACCAAATCATTTCAATTCTCCTGAAGTTAGAAATTTGGAAGAAGAATTTGATGCTGCAGTTTGGACACAATCCTCAGAAGGTATGTTACAGGTTATATTATAAATATTAAAAGTATATTCAGGATTTATTGTCCATGTTCAGAACGAGTTTTATATGGATTAGTCACTCTATAAATTGATTGTAATATTCATTGACTAACTATACTTTCACTGCTTCTTAATTAAACAGATGAAGATATGCTTGATATGGAACAAACATATCTCTATACAAGCAGTGACGAAGATAGTACAAATTCAAAGTCAGATGAGGAATTGGATCCTACATTTTTCACAGCAATACCCCATCAAAATGAACCAGATGTTCCAAGAAAAAGAGGAAGAAAAAAAACAAAACCTAAGGAAGATTTTACAGGTTTCTACCCTTCATATTATTATTGTTTCATAATCATTTAAACGTAACCATTAACTCCTAATACATAATTGCACATATACAGTATATCTTGATCATGGTGATCCAACATACAAGTGTCAGTATTGTGGTGCTTTAATGTGGTATGCTGAACGTTTAAATAAAAGACGGTCAGCAAAGAATCCTACATTCTCACTTTGTTGTTTGCAAGGAACAATCAAGGTACCATTCTTAAAAGAGTCTCCTGAATTCATCAGAAAGTTGCAAACTGGCAAAGATCCACTTAGCAGACATTTTCAACAAAATCAAAGAGGTTACTGTATGAACTTTGCCATGACCTCTATTGGTGGAAAAGTTAATGATCAAGTTATTAGAGGCAAAGGACCAAGTATGTTTCAACTACAAGGAGCAAACTATCATCTTATTGGAAGTAGTATGACACCTAAAGAAAATGATTATCCAAAGTTTACTCAACTCTACATTGTTGATACCAAGAATGAAGTGGCAAACAGAGAATCTGTAATGAGGTAATCTAATCTCAGTAAATTAGTGAATTCTTATTCTAAGTTTTACATTTATTTGTTTTCTTATACAAATTTATAATCCTGTTTACTCAGCAAGAGTAAAAAAGCACCACCAAGACGACGGCGGAACAATCTTAGAAAGGAAATCATTGCACCACTCATTAAAATTTTGGACGAATGTAACCCTTATGTGAAACAATTCAGATCAGCAAGAGACAGGATTGATACAAATCAAGGGGAAACGTTCCATATGCGGATTCTTAATGATCGTGTTGGGATTGATGGAAGAAACTACAGCAATCCTAAAGCTGATGAAGTGGCAGCTATCATACCAGGTGATTTCAAGCAGGATATGCCAAAACGTGATATTATTATTCAAGAAAAAACTTCTGGAAAACTTCAATTTATTAGTGAAACACATCCGTCTTATTTGGCACTACAATATCCTCTTATTCTATGCTATGGTGAAGATGGTTTCAGACCAGGGATTGAGAAAGCTTACACTGGTAAAAAAAAGGAAAAAGGGAAGATTAAGTGTGTAAGTATGAGACAGTGGTTTGCTTTCCGGTTGCAGGAGAGGGAAAACGAAAGTCATACACTGTTATTGGGTAGAAGATTATTTCAGCAGTTTCTGGTTGACGCATATTCAGCAATAGAAACTAACAGGCTGTCTTACATTAAGTTCAATCAAGGGAAATTGCGTCGTTCACATTTAAGTACAATTAAAGAGGCTGCGGAAAGTGGTAACAAAGATCTTAGTGAACAAGGTCAAGAATGTTTAATTCCTGCCTCATTCACTGGTGGACCTAGGTATATGGTACAAAGTTATTATGATGCTATGGCTATGTGCAAGCATTATGGATTTCCAGATTTGTTCATCACATTCACCTGTAATCCTAAGTGGCCAGAGATAACTCGGTATGTTAAAGCACGTGGTTTGAATGCTGATGATAGACCAGACATTATATCTCGAATCTTTAAGATAAAACTTGAGTCGTTAATGACAGATTTAACTGAGCATCATATTCTTGGGAAAACAGTTGCTGGTATGTTATAAATACTTTTACTCTTATAGATTGGTATTTGGTCAGCTTAGGTTCATGTATTCTATTAACTTTTTCTGTTATTTTGTTTCTTAACAGCTATTTACACAATTGAGTTTCAGAAAAGAGGTCTGCCACATGCACACATACTTTTATTCATGGAAAATAAAAGTAAAATTCCTACTGCTGATGAGATTAATAAGATCATATGTGCAGAGATACCAGACAGAGATACAAAACCAGAACTCTATGAAGTTATCAAGGAAACTATGATTCACGGACCATGTGGTGCAGCTAATCCTAATTCTCCGTGCATGGAAGATGGCAAATGTTCAAAGATGTTTCCTAAGTCTTACGCAGATATGACCAAGGTTGGGAAAGATGGTTTTCCTATATACCAAAGGAGAGATGATAATCGTTTTGTGGAAAAGAATGGTATTAAGTGCGACAATAGATACGTTGTCCCTTATAATGAGACATTGGCACTACGATACCGAGCCCACATAAATGTTGAGTGGTGCAATCAAGCAGGTTCTATCAAATATTTGTTCAAATATATACACAAAGGACCGGATCGTGTTGCAGTTGTTGTTGAGCCAGTCAACAAAAGTCAAAGTACCACAAATGAAACTGTAGGAACGTCTAAGACAGATCCTAAGAAGAAGAATGAAATCAAAGATTACTTTGATTGCAGGTATGGTTCTCGCTTATAGTTTGTATAATTAATGGTTGATCATGTTTTTATTATCCATCTTTATACACAATTTGTTCTGTTCTTTTTGAGAGAAGTAAATATGACTGTTCTTTTTTATTCAAATTACAGATATGTTTCAGCTTCTGAAGCCATTTGGAGGATTTTCAAGTTTCCAATTCAGTTTAAAACGACAGCTGTACAACGACTAAGTTTTCATCTTAAAGGGAAGAAACCATGTTTTTGGAAACCAGAGCAGGATATCGAAGAAGTTATAGAAAAGAATGAAAATGAAGATTCTCAGTTTACTGCTTGGATGTACTTGAATGAACATGATGATTTTGCCAAGACGCTTCTCTATGCAGAAATCCCTAATCATTATACTTGGGATGGTAGAAACAAGCAATGGAAGAAGAGACAAAGAGGATTCGCCCTGGGGAGAATTAACTATGTACCTCGAAAGTTGGAAGGCGAGTATTTTTTGAGAATCCTACTTAACATCGTCAGAGGACCAACATCATTTGATGAGATCAAGAAATATAATGATGTCGTTTATGAAGATTATAAAGAAGCATGTTTCGCACGTGGAATCATAGACGATGACCAAATGTATATTGACAGTTTGGTGGATGCAAGTCATTGGTGTTTTGCGGAACAACTTCGTAATTTATTTTCGAACATGCTTCTTTCTGATTCGCTATCAAGACCAGAAATTGTTTGGGACCAGACATGGCATCTCTTATGTGAAGATATTGAAGACAGAAAGCGGAAAGAGTTTGGTAATCCAGGTCTGTATCAAGCTATTTGCAATGGATAAACACATATATAATGAGTATGCTTCAATATTCACAGTTCATTAATTTTTCTTTTTCATCTATATTTCCAATGTTTGCAGATCTCACATTGAACGACTCAGACAAGAAAAACTATACACTTCAAGAAATAGAGAAGTTGATGTTGTTTAATGGAGGTTCTCTACTAAACTACGAGAAAATGCCAAAACCAACCAGAGAGACTATTGACAATTCCAACAAATTTATTGTCGATGAGATGAGATACAACCGTGATGAGCAGAAAGAATACCATGATAAATGGATAAAGATGCTAACAGAGGAGCAAAAAGCTGTTTATGATCAGATTATTGGAGCTGTTTTGAGTAACAGTGGAGGTATTTTTTTTTTATACGGATTTGGAGGAACAGGAAAAACCTTTATGTGGAAAACCCTATCTGCTGCAATTAGATATAGAGGAAGGATAGTCCTTAATGCAGCTTCCAGTGGCATTGCTTCTCTCCTTTTACCCGGTGGAAGGACTGCGCATTCCAGATTTCGTATCCCTATTAATCCAGATGACTTTTCAACATGTTCCATTAGTCGTAATTCTGATCTTGCAAATCTAATGAAGGAAGCGTCACTAATTATATGGGACGAAGCACCCATGATGAGCAGATATTGTTTCGAATCATTGGATAGAAGTTTGATTGATGTAACTGGCAACAACCAAGGCAAACCTTTTGGTGGCAAGGTTATTGTATTTGGAGGAGATTTCAGACAGGTTCTTCCAGTCATTCCGGGTGCAGGTCGCGCAGAAATTGTTTTATCATCTTTGAATGCGTCTTATTTATGGGAAAGTTGCAAGGTACTTACACTAACTAAGAATATGCGCCTAATGGGAAACAGTCTTAGTTCAGAAGAAGCATTAGATATAAAAGAGTTTTCAGATTGGATCTTAGCTGTTGGTGATGGAAGGATTTCAGAACCAAACGATGGGGAAGCGCTAATTGATATTCCTGAGGAGTTTTTGATTACAGAAGGAGATGATCCAATTGAAGCTATAAGCAGAGAGATTTACGGTGATCCTCAGGTTTTTCAAAACATTACTGATCCTAAATTCTTCCAAGCGAGAGCCATCTTAGCTCCAAGAAATGAGGATGTGAATAGAATTAACCAGATGATGCTTGAGAAGTTGAATGGTTAGTAATTTTATTTAACCATGTTCATATATTTCTGTATCAACATATTAACTGTTACTATTATATTTAATATGCAGGAGAAGAAATGACATACTTAAGTATTGATAGTATAGATCCTACAGACACTGACTCTGTAGACAATCCTGTATTCACAGCCGATTTTTTGAATAGTATCAAGCTCTCGGGATTACCAAATCACAGTTTATGTTTAAAGGTGGGCGCTCCGGTTATGCTTCTAAGGAATTTAGATCCTAAAGGAGGTCTCTGCAATGGAACAAGGCTTCAGATTACACAGATGGCAGCTCATGTGATAGAGGCTAGAGTTATTACAGGAGATAGGATTGGTGACAAAGTTTTGATTCCTAAGATTGTTATTACACCAACTGACACTAAACTACCTTTCAGGATGCGAAGAAGACAATTTCCATTGTCTGTTGCCTTCGCAATGACTATTAACAAGAGTCAAGGACAATCACTTAATAAAGTTGGTCTTTATTTGCCTAGACCGGTGTTCTCACATGGACAGCTGTACGTGGCATTGTCTAGAGTAACTTCAAAGAAGGGTTTGAAGATTCTAATCGTAGACAAAGAAGGTGTCATTCAAAGACAAACAATGAATGTAGTGTTTAAAGAGGTTTTCCAAAATTTGAAAACCTAATGATGTTTTTAAGTTTTTTATTTTTTTTTTCAAATTTGGATCCTTTAATATACTATGGATTGTAATGTACCATCTTCATATTTCGCAATGATGGAGATATTTTTTAACGATTTTTGTTTTATGCTAGCAAAAGGCCTATACTACAAATCCGATAAAATCAAATCTTTAATCAATTCAATCATCTTCTATATAAATATAACATACTTATCTCCATAAATATACTATAGTTACTATTGTTTATGGTATATAAGGAAAGCATTAACATCTCCTAATTTTGCCCGATATTGTTTCCTTTAGATTAGGAAATAGATATTTAAATTTCAAAACAAAATCAACTCCGTATCAAAACACACTTTTTATAATTAAACGACTAACGGAAAACCCTAATTTCTTATCCCTACCAATACCATCTATAAATAATCAAAAAATTCTACACCGTCTAAACACAGAGTAAAACATGGCAAACAGTACACAAGCTAAAGAAACAGAAGATCCAAAGCTAATGGCATGGTTTCATCTCAATAAGAACTATCCCGATGCTAGGCATCTAACATACAATGAACTTCCAATGTTGTTTACTTGGAATCAAAAAGAGAAACGCTTTCAAAGAAGACGACGTTCAAACATAGTCCACATGCCAACATACAAATGCAAGAAAGCAGAACAAGATAAGTCGTTGAGGTTACTGTTTCATTTTCTCAAAGGTGCTACCTCTGATGAAGATTTGAAGACTTATGATGGTGTAATCTACCCAACATACAAAGCAGCATGTTTGGCACGTGGTCTTTTAGAGGAGTAATTTAGATGTTTCTAAATTATCTTCCTAATGTCTTTTGATTTGTTGCTATTTTATCTTTCTCCAGTTTTTTTGCTTTTATTGTTTCATGTTTCTGTACCAGTTTTTAACTTCATATTTCATGAATTTAAAGTTACTTTTAATCATTATCCACTCTCAAAAGGTATATTATTATATTTGGTCATTATGAGTTCGATCAAGAAAGAAACTCACCTTTTTTAAGAGGCAAGTCAAGACTTGAAATTATCAACAACTGTATTCTTTGCATACTGTCATTTGATACTCCTCAATTTGAAGCCAATCAATAACCCTATATGAAATAGAAAATAGTTTATACTAACTTAAGAGTTCACAGAAATTAGTATCAGAAACTTTACATCAAACACAACAACAAGTATTGAAGCTCAAATACTTATTAACACTTTGTCTTATACTTTTATTCAATTATTAAACTCTAAACAGTGAAGCTTTCTTCAATTTATAACGATAATTTTAGCAATGTTTAAGGGTTTGCTTTTCATTAACTCTATGCAATTACCTACACAAGGATTATCCTATCTATTGTAGTTATTTGAAAATCTTAACTAAAAATCTTCAGGATCAATAACATAACTAAATTATCGCCAATTACATAAAAATATACACAAGAATATTATTTACTACGTAGTATTAATTACATAATTAATACTACATCTCCGAAACTTTCTCACCAAGTTTTATTCCTACCATTTCATTGCTCACAACTAATCAAGATTTTACTATCAAATCGGAAAAAAATTAATGTATATTCCAATTTCCTTAAATCTAATCCTTATTTACGTGTACTTCTAAATAAGATATTTATAAATATTTTCTGTACTAACAGATTCTCACTATATATATAACCAAGCTAATTCTTGGTGAAGAACATCACACAGAAGTAATTACCTCAAAACATTATCCTCTGCAAACGATGGCCTTCTTGGTTCCATACTTGGCTCCTTTCACAAACTTAGACCAAATCAAACCCTACAAAAGTACATGGAGGATACAGGTTAAGATACTACATACTTGGAATTGGAGTTCACCAGTCATAGGAGATACAACTGAAATGATCCTGGCTGATGCGTTGGTAATTTTCATTGTTCAGTCTTTATATAGATTTACTCATCTGCTACAATTTAATAGTTTTTTTTTTATATTTACATTTTCAGGGCATGCTCATTCATGCCATTATCAAGAAAGCTGATATCCCCAGATTTGCCAGATTTATTGTTCCTGGAGAATGGCTGATTATTCAAAACTTTAATTTATTCAAAGCTGCTGGATCGTTTAGGCCAGCAAAGCACTTTTGCAAGATTGTTTTCAATAAAACAACCAGTGTCCTAGAATCTGCTAACATTTCTAATGATCTGTATTTAGACCTGGAGAGTTATGAAGATATTGCGGACATTGAAGCTCTTAATGAGAATATCCTCATTGGTAATCCTATTTATGACTTATACAAACTGTTTATATATTACATAGTTGTATAGTAATACTCTATATACATGGTTAATGCTTGTGCAGATGTGATTGGGCAAGTGGTGATCTGTGGTGAATTAGAGACGCCTATAGCAGCTAACATGGCTACTACAAAATTGGATCTCGAACTACGAGACACCAAGTATGTGTATATCATATAACTGATTCTCTATAAACTATTTTTATAACCATGCAAGTTATTAACTCTCATTCATATTGCAGTGATAATCGCTTAGGCTGCACTCTTTGGGGAAAATATGCTGACACCATGTGGGATGCATGTCAGAATGTTGGAAATAATGTTCTTACATGTATCCTAAGGTTCGCTAAGATTAGAACAGTCGCAGGTAATAATACTTAAACTTTTAATGTAAGATATATTATACAGATCTATCAACTAACATTTCCTAATTAACCAGGTGAAAGACGAGTTTCGAGTGCTTTTGAAATTTCCATGCTTTTTATAAACCCCGAATTCCCTGAAGCTCTCAAATTTCGTGGCAAGTAAGTGTATTAGACACTAATTCTTAGGATGGTTTATGGTTTTATGGTTATGTAAATATAATTTGATGAGGTTTTATATATATATCAGTTTAAAGAAGGATGGATTGGCCATAACAATGAAGAAGCGTACTGCCTTTGACAATGGAGAAGTGGAAGATGGACAAGTTAAAAGTGGCTGATAAAGAGTTATTTGCTTTATGCCCTTTATCATTATATGCTTTAAATCTTTCATATTTGCACTTTTTATGTATTGCTTTTCTGCTTGGTTATTTTTATTTATACTGCAAACATTATCTTTTCTCTTATTATTTTATTACTGCTCTCCTATTTGCTGTTCTTTATTAAATCTATTTAACTAAATATCAGTAATATGCGTTTATTTAGATATTAAAGTAACTAACCTTTAATATGTAATGAAGCCAGAATAAAGAGCTCATGCACGTTGCAACCCACCAAATAAACCTGTATGAAAGAAATCTATCCTTTAAATTCAACTCACATTTTCACTTACCAAAATTTGTAAGCACTCAGTTTTAACAGCAAGTATAGAACTCTTGGTCTTTACGAGGCACATAAGAAGAAAACTAACCTTTATATGGGAGGAAGTAGACAGTCTTCGAAGTATTTAACATTTCGATTGATTGCTGCAGCCGTTTGTAATCTCCACCATTTACAAGAGATCCACAATAAGCCTATATGAACTGAAACTAATAATCAGTATCAAAAATAACAAAATAATAAGCCTATATTGCAATTACCTTTTGAGTAGACTACACAAAAAAGAAGCTTTCTATTAGAAAGTAATTGGACAATATGCGTATATAGAAATTTATGCCTATAAGTATATAGTCATTTCTTCTGATGATGATCTTCTAAACATATTCCCTAAATTCTTCCTATCCTATATTTTCGATCATAGACAAAATAATGGACATTGAATAGTTTTAATTTTGTTTCCATATCAATAGAAAAACTGCACCAATGCGTGTAACAAATTTTAAAACCCGTGAATATTGGTTGGTAGTTTTTAGAAACATACATTGATAATCACATATAAATATGGTTATATTCAATATCCTTAGAATCAGTTAAAAGAATAAAAGACAATAAAATCTCGACAAAATCAAAACAATTTCTGAAATATTTACGATGTTTTCCATTTTCTACTTCAGCCTTTTCAATAGACACCTTTCTAAACCTACTTATTTTCTCCTATATATACACAAACTTCATAACCACCCTTTCACAACTTCTCTCATCTGTTCAAAACAAAACACACTCGGCCAAAGATTATGCTTAGGTTTACCAAAGTTAAAGATCTCCATGCATGGAGTTCTGCATGGAGGATTTGTGTTAAAGTCGTAAGGAAGTGGAGACAAATTGATGACTCAGGGGACTCTATTGAAATGATTGTCAGCGATATATTTGTAAGTTCCATACATCCATTGCCATCCTTTTCTTCCTTGAGTAGTAATACTAAGATTTAGTTTTGGTTAACTAATTTGTTTTGTTTTACAGGGTGATAAAATCCAAGTGACTATCCCAGCAGATCTGAAGAACCGGTTTAACCCTCAATTTCATGAAGATGAGTGGAAAGTTTNTTGACTTGCCGATGAAATTGTGTGACAACGACAGTCGCATCATTTTGATTGGTGACACATTGCTTGAACATTCTGAAGTACTTTCGAACAACCAGTTTATAGATTATCTATCATTTGATAGAATTCTTGATGGATATTATGCCATCAGAAATATTTCAATTGGTAAGTAAATGTTTTTCCCAATCTATTTCATGCAAATTATCATTTTTATAATATAATAAATTCTTCATATTTTTTTCAACAGACGTCATGGGAGAAGTGGTCAATGATGGAAACTTAATACAT